>JABUQX010138309.1:0-10000 GCA_015478945.1 Trachelipus rathkii
AAGCCGTACTGGCGATCGAAAAGAAGAGAATGAGATTCCAGATGGTCTAAGAAGTGAGAGTTGAGAAGGGTTTCAAAGATCTTAGATAGAATACAGGTGAGAGCTATAGGGCGATAGTTACAAGGATCAGAGCGGAGGCTTCCTTTTTTCGGAATAGGTTTGGACATGTGCGTGCTTCCGACACTCGCTTGCAACACTGAGGGAAAGTGTTAGTAATTTGAGACATAGAGAATATAGTTGAACGAGGGAGGGGCAGCTCGGAAGCACACTCCTCAAAAACTCGGGGAAGGACATGCATCCGGGCCTCCGCCCTTCCCTAACGTTCAATAGTCCAGGAGCCCATGCACCCGATCAAATGTAATCAGAGGCAAAAAGACATTGGACACCTGAGAGGAGAAGGTGGAGGAGGAGGAATGCCAGAATCGTCCAGGGTTGAGTTAGAGAAAAATAGGAGGCCGAAGAGATTGGCCTTTTCAGTTGGAGAGTTAGCACAGAGCCATCAGATCGAAAAAGAGGAGGAAAGGCAGATTTACAGACGTTGTTAGAGATGTTTTTGGCAAGAGGCCAGAAAGATTTATCAGTAGGAGAACCAAGGAGGTTAGCTGCACTTTCGTTTTTAATGAAAGGCCCGCTTTGCCTTCGTCGAAAGAAGTATCAACCTGCAACGATTTCTAGGCTGAATGGAAATTAGCGAGAGTGATAGAGAACGAGAATTTTTCCACCCTCGATAAGCGCTGTCTCCTGGCCTGAATGGCCAAAGAACAGGCACGATCGAACCAAGGATTATGAGGAGAGAAAGGATTTAGTCGAAAGAGGAATGAACCTGCTCATCCCTTAAAGATTACAGCTCCCACCTTAGTGGCAGAAACCGAAGCGGCTCATCAGAGTCAAAGCAGTCATTCCAAGTTATAGTTAGGCGTAGAAGGAGCAAGGCCCCCCAATCGGCCCGATCAAAGTGCCCGAAAAAACGCATAGGGCAGGGTGGAGCTGTTGGAGAAAAAGTATTAAAGTTAAGAGATATAAGGTTGTGGTCAGATTACAATAAGGAGGAGTGTGTATTTATAAGAGAGGGACCTAGTAGTGAAACATAGTCAAGTGGTGTTTTCAAGAAATTGGTTAGCGACGAATCCGGAATGGTTGTGTAGGTTCTTTGATTAGTTGCTCCAGATCGTTAAGAATGCTGAATGATTCGGCCTCCTCCCCACCTAATCAGTATGAGAGGAACCCAACCATTCAGTGTGTTGGGTACATTGAAATCCCCTAAAATAGAGGACCTCAGTATTGGATGAGAAGATATAACAGTCTCGTGAGAGGTGGTAAGATATTCAAAAGAAAGAGTGAAAATCTGTTCTGTTAGGAGAACAGTAGCCGAAGCACAAGATGATTGTAGTAGAAGGAAGAAGATTTTAAGCCACAGAACATCGAAGTTAGGAGATTCGAGATTCACGAGACGTGTTACAGGAGTATTAATGTTTTACATAGGCACACACTCCACCCTTCAGACCGGAAATTATGAAAAAAGTTATTAGTTAGATACATTAAACGAGTTAGAGGGTGAATTCCTTAGCCATCTGAGTCTCAGACAGGAGCAAAAAGGTTAGGGTTAGAGTTAGATAATGAAATTCAACAGAGTACGAAGTTAGATTTTAAGGCCGCGGATGTTGGTAAGTTAATAGAAAGCCCACGTCTATGCAAATGTGCCATCTTTCACAACCACACACACCACAACACACCACCCAGCACACACACACCCACAATCACACACACACACACCACACCACACACTCACACAAATAAGAACAATAGACTAAAACAAATGAAGAAATCGGGATAAAATTGAATAAACTAAATCCCAACTTAAAAAATTTAAGCACTAAAATTAATTAAATAAAGAAAATATACTACTATACAGCTAAAAAAAAAAACAAAACTTAAACCAACAACTTTGCTACACTTACTAAAATTTATTAAAACCTACAACTAAAAAGAAAAAAAAAAAAATTAAAAAAACTAAATCCTAACTTAAAAAATTTAAGTACTAATATTATTTAAATAAAACATATACTACTATACACTAAACCTAAACAACTTTGCTACACTTCCTAAAATTTATTAAACCTACAAAAGAAAAAAAAAATTAAAACTATAACTTGTCTTTTTAAAACTCCAAACTTTTAAATATCGCCGAAACGAATAAATAATTAGTTTCAATTTGATACAATTTAATAAAACTTTCAATTAAAACACAATGAGATTTAAAAAAAAAACACACACACACACTTTCACTAATCACAGAATATAATAATAATAACAATAACGCCTAATAAGATAAAGATAAAAAACTTTCGACCGGGAGCAACTTTCAAGCACGTCCACACTCCACAAGATTAAAACACTATTTAATGTGAACCTTATATATGATATATATATATATATAGCCTAAAGGAGACAAAATTACATCTAAATAGTATAGATATAAAATATATAAATATATATATAAATATATTATACGTATAATATATATATTTTAAAATATTATTATAGATATCTAAAATGTATATTATATATAATTATTATACTATTATATATATATAGTATATATATATATTTAATATATATATATATATATATATATATATATATATATATATATATATATATATAATATTTATATATCTATATATATATATATATACTTTATAAACATAAGTTTATATATATACTTTATTATATATATTAATATATATTCTATTAATTGTCTTTAATATAGTTTTTCTTTCTTCTAAAAAAAAGTAGTAAAATTTAAATTTTATAGGGCTATCTGCCAACTGTCAAATTTTTTTCAAGAAAGTGTCGCATTAATAAGTAACCCTTTTACATATATATGTGTTCTTATTTAACATCTAAAAAATAAATGCGATTATGCAATATTTAACACCACACACACACACACGCATATATATATATATAATTATTATATATATATATATATTCATATATATAATATATATAATATATAATAATTAATTTAGTTACCTATATATTATATATAATGATATATTATTATATAATATATATATATTATTGTAATATATAATTAATCAACATCTTTACGAACCATACCACTTAAGAACTGAAACTAAAATTTTAAAAGTAAAAATTAAAATAATGATTTTTATATTTAACTTAAAAAAATTATTGTAATATTTAATTAAATTATTTTTCTTATTATGATTCTACTACTGTACATTAGTAAGATGTACCCAATGTACCTACTACTCTAACATTCTGTTTTAGTTATGTTCAGCACTTTTTGGATTTTATGAAACCTAAATAATCTCATAACTTCAAGATCTTTCATATGCCTGAATGATAGATCATCCATTACTATCATTTCAGTTACTTATACGTTTATCTACTCTCTTAGATTTATCATTTTTATTCTAATATTTTATAGCATGAAAATGCTCGTGAAATTTGGTTTCATTTGCTGAACAATTGTTATTTTTATTTTTTATGTTATCTTCATTTCGACGCACGTCTTCATCAGTTCCATATTCACACTGTTCTTTGCAGGGTTGGTGATTATATATATATATATATATATATATATATATATATATATATATATATATATATATATATATATATATATATATATATATATATATATATATATATATATATATATATATATATATATATATATATATATATATATATATAGGACCTGTTATGTTTTACGACTCCGTCAGTTTTTATTTTTTTTCATATATTTCGAGTATATGATCCTAACAATCAATTTAAGTGGTGACGGACATGATTCAAAAATATATAGGACCTGTTACGTTTTACGACTCCGTCAGTTTTTATTTTATTTTTTTAACTAAAGGAATACCCAAGGGTAAACTGCAAAGATGGCAGGAGTCGGGGTCTCTTGGCCTTCCGGGGAACGACGGGGTAGGACTATTTCCCCCCTCCGGGGAGGGTCTCCGGAACCCCGCTCTTTGGTATTTGGGTGTCGCGGGGTTCCTCCTCCCCTCCCCTACGGGGTATGGAAAACGTCCCCTCTGTTTCCCCGTCGGCTCGAGCCCCTAATATTTTTTTATTTTTTTTATTTTTGTTTTACATTTTTGTAATAAGCTTTATATGCTGATTCCAAATATGTAATTGGTTTTTCTGTAAGTGTCATACTTTTTGAGATATTTCATATTTAAATTTATTTTATTTTATTTTTATTTTTATTTTTTACATTTTTTGTAATAAGCTTTATATGCTGATTCCAAATATGTAATTGGTTTTTCTGTAAGTATCGTACTTTTCGAGATATTTCATTTTTAAAACAATATTTAACATAAATGTGATTTTTAAAAATTATTTAAAATATTTCGAACTTTTGAATCATGTCCGTCACCACTTAAATTCATTATTAGTATCATATACTAGCAATATGTTAAAAAAAAAAAAAAAAAAAAAAATCAAAACTGACGGAGTCGTAAAACATAACAGGGCCTATATATATATATATATATATATATATATATATATTATATATATATATATATATATATATATATATATATATATATATAACTATATATATATATATATATATATATATATATATATATATATATATATATATATATATATATATATATATATATATTAGGGTTGGCCGACGCACCGGGTGCGGTGCGGTGCGGTGCGTGGTGCGCTCATTTTGGTGCGGTGCGGTGCGGTGCGCATCAAAATTTCAGCGACCTGGTGCGGTGCGGTGCGGTGCGGAAGAAAAAATAAAAGTGCGGTGCGGTGCGGAGCACGAGAAAAATTAACGGTGCCTGGTGCGGTGCCTGGTGCGGACCTTTGGATCGCACCGCACCCGCATCACACCACACCTTCAGAGAAATTTCACAGAAAATAAAAAAATGAAAAAGAAAAATTGAGTTATATATATATATATATATATATATATATATATATATATATATATATATATATATATATATATATATATATATATATATATATATATATATATATATATATATATATATATATATATATATATATATATATATATATATATATATATATATATATATATGCCCCTTCAGTAGGTGTATTGGCTAAAGATTCATTAGACCGAATAAGAATAGGAAGGCAGCTTTACAAAAGTTATTTTTTTGAAGCAAGAAAATTAACGATGTAGGATCACTTACGTTTAGTACAAACACGCTTAGCACGTCTGATATTCCTATTCCGAGGTTTATCAAAATTAACAAATGATAGGTAAACAAATAGTTTTCCATTTACGATGTTCATTGTCCCATCATTAATGGTACAATAACAAATGTAACCGAACCATAAATTTAGAGGAGAGAAAGTGCTCAATATCGTCTCTCTCATCATTTTTATTCCTTGACTGTCATTGTCTGAGGATATTAATACTCTCTTCAGAGTTATTACGAGAGGATGACAAACAAGTGTTTGCTGATTATCATAATGATATCTTTAAATGATTGGAGTACAATGATACAATTGGTTAGAATAGAATTGTCATGGGATGGGAAGACATTTATTTTATCATCAGAGCGGCCGTACTGGCAGAGAGATTCATTAAGTTCTTGCAACCTTAGCATAATTTGCAGAGTAACGTCATGTATTACTGAAAGTTAGCGAACTTTAATTCTGACCTGTATTTTATTTAGTTCTTACTGAGCCATGGTCGAATGATTAAAGTGTGCCACAATTGACCTATATTTTGAGAGAACTTCGCTGACTCTTGTTTGAGATGTCACAACATTTCTAATGTTAATGTTGATAACTGACGGAGTTTGTGTTGTTCACTCAAGAAAAAAACAGAATTTTCTTTATATTGGCACCAGCCTCTCTCATAACACAGTGAACATCATCTGGGGATAGGTTCCATTTCGCCAACATTCCATTAAATACGTCACTGAGATATTCACCTGTATGACATTCAGTGAGAGGTTCAGAGCACGACACAAAATTTGGCTTCTGAAATAATTGTCAACGGCATGACTACTCAGAGAAAACAAAGAAACTGCTGATTGAGTATCTGACCATTCGTTGGTGGAGAAAGCTAACTTGGATGATTATTTGATAGAGGTTATTAATTCTGAAACTTTAGTTTTAACTCTATCATACTTTTTCTTTCAAATAATATCTCTGTAGTATTTCCTTTGAGTAGTGTGTTGAAAGAGACCGATACTTTCGTTAGCCGTACAAAACCAAGAATTTCAACGTGACGAAACAGAAGATCATCCATTACTATAATTTCTGTAAATTTACTATATCCATCCTTTATGATTTTTCGTTTCATTGTCCCATATATTTGTATTTTATATTAGTTTCAGAGTAATCTGCTTCGTTCTTAAAGCTGGAATTGGGATCCTTTACCCTTTTACTCATTTTCCTTTCTACATTTTCCTTGTGTTTGTCGCTTAGATAGTTCTTAACCCGGATGTCATTCATCCTTTCCGAGAATAATTACGATTGCAAAGTGTATGGTTTGCGTTGTCATGGGAAACATTATTGAAGTAAACCTCCGGGGGGGCATTGCCCCCCCGGAGACAGTCGAGTGCCCCCCCGGAGAAAATCGAGCATGAATTAATTTTTGCCGTAAATTACAAAATAAAGCAAATAAACATAAAAAGTATGTTTAAATCTATATTATCTAGCGATAAATAATAAAATTAGCCAGAATGCATGGAAACATGCTAGATATGGCCATAAAATAGCAAAGTTGTTAATTCTGACTTCTGAGAAAATGGGTATTGCTATAGAAATTTCTTTCGGAAAAGGTCCTATTAGTTAAGGAGTGGCTTAGTTAATATATATTTATTAGTGTTTATTTTTCTCATGATCTCATATATATATATATATATATATATATATATATATATATATATATATATATATATATATATATATATATATATATATATATATATATATATATATATATATATATATATATATATATATATAAAGCAAAAATAAAAGCTGTTAAGTTTTAAAATTAATACATAGAATCATGCGTCTGGCAGCGTAGCTTTTATAAGTGTAATATTTACCCCAAAGGCACAAGGCTGGCAAGGGTAGTTTTCCCACTTGAGTTTTTCCCGAGAAAGACAACTTTGGGAAATACCGGAAAAAAAAACAGAAAAAAAGAAACAAAAAAAAAACAAAACAAAAGGATGCCGTAAAAAAAATAATTATTAATTTTAATTATCAGTTATTTTCAAAAAAAAAATATATAATGCATACATATTTATAATATATATATATATATATATATATATATATATATATATATATATATATATATATATATATATATATATATATATATAATATATATATATATATATATATATATATATATATATATATATTTTTCTTCTTCATCTACCTTTTTTCCCCAAGATTGGGAGTAAGGTGCGTTACATGCATCGGAAAAGAAAAGCAGTAGGAGAATATGACAAAAGTCGAAAAGAAAGCCCAGCCTTACCGCCCCCTCTGTACCATTAATTAGTAAGCACTCGTCGCAATCAGAAAATCCACCCTAGAGCTTCACGGGACCGCGACGGATCCTCATTATGGTAAATCGTCAAGTGTAGGGTTCATCCCCTGGCCCAGGTGGGCCACAACCATACCCCCTCACAAAACCCCGCCATTCACTCCTATTATGCACCTTCTCGCCTCTGCCAAACTCACATTTCTCTCTGCAGACATTCCTTTACTGACTCAATCCACTTTTTCTTCGGTCTCCCAGCCGGTCGGTTCCCAACACACTCACCACTATACATCCGCTTAACCAACCGACTATCATTCATCCTTTCCACATGACCAAACCATCTCAACATACTTTCATTTATTCTCTCGTTTACCCCTTTCTTCACACCACACAACTCTCTAATACGTTCATTCCTCATTTTATCAATTCTTCTCACACCTAGCACGCCCCTAAGATTGTCCATCTGAACACATTGAACTTTAGATCTATACTTCTTATTCCAGACCATAGTCTCACTACTATACAATAAAACAGGTAACAACATACCCTCATGCAAGACTCTAGCGCACTCCACACTTAGTCCTTTTACATTCACCAACGATTTAATTGCACCAGCCACCTTCCTGCCATTCACAACTTTCCTACTACACTCTGCATAATATATATATATAAATATCAGAGTTTGATTGAAAGTATTTTGGACAAATTGAATGATGATTTTAAAACATGGTGTAAAGATCAGAGTGATAGGTCGAATTACAGCAGCAAGGACACTGCCGGTGAACTTCTGTTATGTATGGGCGAAGTTTTGAAGGATAAGTTGAAAAAAACATTGAAAAACATGTTTAGAGTAGTGGAGGATAAAAATCCCGTAGAAACTTTCTTGTCAATTGTTAAAATACCCAATGGAAAAGCAGAAAGTATTGCAAATGCTATTCATAAGGAGCTGACTGATCTTGATTTAAATTATGACAACATTATTACTTTTGAATTTGATGGTGCTTCTAATATAGCTGGAAAAGTTGGAGGTGTAAGAAAAAGGCTTTCAGAAGAGTCAAACAAAGAAGTTCTCTATATACACTGTAAAACACATATATTGTCCCTGGCAGCAGCCTCCTGCAGGAATAAAAATCAGAAGGTCAAAAGTTTTTTTTATATTTTGAAAGACATTTACAAACTGTTTAGCAAGTCGCCAAAAAAAGAAAATATTTTGCATGATATTCAATCATTAATCAATGATCCAATCCTCAAGATTTCAGAATGCATTGAAGTGAGATGGTTATCTCATTATAAGATAGTGAATGCTGTCTTCAGGAGCTTAAAGTCAATTTTGATGGCTTGTGAAGCATATCCACAAAGAAGGGACAGACCTTGCATCACTTGCAGGGGGCATCTTGCTGGAAATCAGAAATGAAAGTTTCCTTGTCACCTGTTATGTAATGAATGAACTCCTTAGTGCACTCTCTCTTATCTTAGCAATGCTTTGCAAAAGAAGGACTTTAGTATGACCAAAGTCATCCCCCTAATTACTGGAACAAAATTGCACCTGCAAAATATTGCAAATCAGTGTGGAGACGTCAATATGAAGATAAGAAAAATGCATTTAAAGGGATGAAAATATACTGCGATAGTGTAATCGAAGAAATTGAAGAAAGGTTCAACGACAAATCAATTGATATAATGATATTTGCTAGTCGCTTTGAGACGTTTCAGTCATTAACAAATTTAC
This sequence comes from Trachelipus rathkii, assembly GCA_015478945.1. NCBI lineage: Eukaryota > Metazoa > Arthropoda > Malacostraca > Isopoda > Trachelipodidae > Trachelipus > Trachelipus rathkii. The sequence continues at coordinate 9,273 of JABUQX010138309.1, forward strand.
CGGATATTGAAGTTAGAAAATTTTGTGACAGATTTCCGATGTTTAATGCGGAAGGTGTACTAGCTGACCTGAAATCCTTCATTTTTTATATCAATTCCATGCTCGAAAGCGAAATATTTAAAGCAGATGAAAGCCCATTGTCGAAAATAATGGAAGCGGACGTGGGATATTGCGAGTTACAAAAGCTCTGTGAAATCTTTCTTGTCATTCCTGTAACGATAGCCTCGGTTAAAAGATCGTTCAGTACTATGAACCGAATACTAAGTAAGACAAGAAATAGAATGCTGCCAGAAACCTTAATGCATTGTATGATGATAAGCATCGAGGGGTCTGAGAATCCAACTGAGGATTTTCTAAAAAAAACAGTAGACTGTATGCGACGAAGAAAACTCGTCGTATACGATTCCTTTAAACTTACTTCTTTAATACCCCTAACTTACTAAGTACTAACGTCGGGGCTACGGCCTACGGAAGTGTTATATATATATATATATATATATATATATATATATATATATATATATATATATATATATATATATATATATATATATATATATATATATATATATATATATATATATATATTTTTTTTTTAAAATATATATTTTTTTATTTAGATTTAATGTACTCATATATATGTTTTAAATATAATATTCTCTCATAATAATGTTTTCGTACCCTTATGTTATTTTATTTATCTAACTTCCCAATAAATTTCACAAATA
>JABUQX010138310.1:0-17499 GCA_015478945.1 Trachelipus rathkii
GCTGAGAACCACTGTGTTAGAGGAACTGAAGCTCCAATTCCAGTTTTGTTTCAAGTGGTTCGTCTTTTTCGTTCATTGCCTTTATTAAGAGCATATCCAATGTCTTTCTGATGGAATGAGCTGCTGGTTGAATCACCAGATATCGCTTTCTCCTTCCATATATTACTCCAAACAATTTATAATAGATTTGATATATTTCTTCTGTAACATTTTTATAATGAAAATGTTTTTGTTTTTTAAAGTGCTGAAAGTTCAATTATCCACGAGGGCATTAACTATAGCATGGGCTTTGCTAATTTTCTGGCCATTGCTTTTGAGTTGAAAAGTTTTGTATTGAAGGTGGGACTACCATAACCAATCAAGCCACCAGAACGTCTTGGAGAGGAGTATTTATCTCTTTTTTTTCCTATCAGTCTTTATATTTTCCATCAATCTTTAATCTCTTGGGCGTATTGACTTAACAATGCTAGTTTTTCTTTTAAGAAGTTTTAATTGTCTAAGAGATATTGCAAAATATTGCTTCGCTCTTCCTGTATACTGCTTCCATCTTTATTTTTTCCTAAGGAAAGCAGTTATGCTGGTTTATGCTGTTAAAATAATATTTTGTATTAAGTCCTTGTTTTGGAGGCTACCGAAAGTTCCATACATCGGTTTCTCTTCTTTCGCAATATTAGATTTGATTAAAGTTCTTTTAATCTTATTCTATTAATTAATTATTCTTTACCATTTACAAATTTCTTCTCCTAAATGAATTATATCATCTCAATCCTTCCTTATTCTGAGTCATTTTCACTGGTAGCATTTCATTGTGATCTTATTGAAAGACTGATAAGCTCTCTTTGAAATTTCCAACTAACAAAACCTTAAATATTATACTGAGATTCTTATCCGACTTCCTGATTATCTTGTTAATGAATGAACAAACTAGACATTTTAATTAACTAATAACATTTCGCCTCATTTTGCTAATTATTCCAATCTTTTGGATTCTCTAATTATCTTTTTTAAATCATATAACTTATTCTCTTATCTCTTTCCAAATGGTTTGCTGAAATAGCACCCTGCTGGATTTTTTTGTGCTGCAAACAATAGTTCAACGAGTTTATGCTTTACTCTCCTTTTGTATGAATATTTCTCCGGAGAAAGCGATTATATAAAGAGTTTATTGAGCATTGCAAATGTAATTTTCTTTGGTATAGAGGTGAAATTTTATATTTTGTTATTCTAAAGTTGAAAAAATCTAGGTTTAACTAACAACTTAACAATACCTTCAAGTATTGTTGCCTTACTCAAACTCTGAAACTCCTGCCTCTATAATTCATCCGAGACACAAGATAAATCTATTCTTCTACTTGTTTATAAATGCTCCTTTTATCATAAAATATATTATAATCTTTGAATTTTTTTCTATTTTTTATCTTGCTTTAAAAATTGCTTCCCCCTAAATTTGTTTCTTCGCTTTTTTTATTTGTTTCTGTAAGGGATCCTCTTTCTGCTAAAGTCCTTTTGAGAACTCCATCAAGTCCTTTAAATGACTCGTAGGACTTTTAAACTATTCCTAACCAGTGATATCTTTTATGAAAATGATTTTAATATTTTTTTTTCGTATTTATGAGTTTAAATTCTATTTTAAGTGATTTCCAATAAAAAAATATTATGAATAATTGTTAAAATTTAGCATTTTTTTAACAACCTAACCTAGCTAAACTTAAGCAAACGAAACCTAACCTAACCTCATCTAATTTAGCCTAACCTATCCAAACCTACAAAAAGTTAAATCTACCTGGAGGTTGTAAGAAAATGCCAAATTTAACACTTCCCTAACAACCTAACATAACGAAACTAAATCAAACCAGACCTAACCTAACCTAACCTAACCTAACATAACATAACCTAACCTCATCTAACTTAGCCTAACTTATCCAAACCTACAAAAAGTTTAAAATAAAAAATATTAAATCTAGCTGGAGGTTGTAAGAAAAAGTGCTAAATTTTAAATTTCTTCCAAAAGTATTTAATGAAAATCATTTTAAATAATATTTAACGAAAATCATTTTAAATAATATTTAAACACATCAGTTACAAGAAGTCGCATTAAAATCAATTTAAACTTAAATATTAATGGATAGGTATAACAGGAAAGGCCAGGACCTTTCTTATTCTCAACTATCATTTGATCAATTCTCTCGTAGCAGACAGAAATACATCTTTTTTGCCTCGTATGTTAAATGTTTCGTATGTAAACGGGTAATGCTAAAGCACTCCTTCTCGTTATTCTATACTTGGAATAAACTTTTCAAGCATCTAATAACCTGGATTTCGGCCGTTGATTCAGATAATACATCTAATTTTTCCTCCTATTTTGAATTAGAGGTTGGATTCTTATGGAGTCATGGATATTTCAATCAGAGATTTTATTTGAGAGAAACATTTATAACTGCACTTATGTACATTATGCATAAAGGTCTAGTCTGTGTATGAACTTACATGTGTACATATATTTGAATGATTGCTTGTGTATGTGATATTAAAGTGTATGTGTATGTTGTGTGTGTGAAAACAAAAAGAAAATTCAATTAATATTCCATTAATTTGGTAAATAATTGAATGAGAAAAGACGTAACTATGCAATGAACTCTTATTAAGAGAAATTGTCTTGCTAAAATTTGTGCCCTATGATGGTTGTTGGGAATGATAAGTAGATTACAATTGGCACTCCCTCGCATTCGGGTCAACAGGTGCAGTTTTTTTCCCGTCGTCGAACAGGGATTATCAGATTTATCTGGAGATTACCTAGAATTTATCAGATTTATATTACGGAGATTACCTAGAATTATCAGATTTATTTGGAGATTTTTATTAAAAGATGAAAGAGAGAAGAGCGAGTACGAGAGAGCGAGATATATTATATATAGCGAGCTCACAGCAAAACCAAGGCATATGCTTAGCCTGAGCGAGGGACTCTGAGAGTGAGAGAGAAGCTCACAGGCAGAAAGTAACGCACCTTACTAGATCGATGACAGATTTAAAAGATGGTGCAACTTTCAATTGGAGGAGCTATTCAAAGGTTGAGAGGAGATCTAAGACCAGGTTAAAGGTCGAGTAAGGGATGGGACCAATAGGTGCTAGTATGCTCGTCAAGAGGGCGGATAAGGTGTCAATAATTTAATATCGGTGAGTACGAGTGAGGAGAGGGACTTCGTAAAGCGCAGGAGGGGACTGAGATGCTTTTGGATGAAGCGGTCAGTGTTCACGCAAAGAGCGAGAGAAGTAGGACTGTGGAATAGTAAGAAGCAGCGAGTAGAGACTAGGTGACATCGGCCTTGGCCAACGGCGGCTCTGACGAAAAGAGACGTCTGAGGCGTGGTGTTTTTTGGTTGGCAGGTCGAGGTAGGAGCTGTGCCTTGATTGTGCTACGGGAGAGAGAGAGGAGAGAGAGAGAGAGAGAGAAGGAGAAAGAGACAATGAGAGAGAAGAGAGAGAGGAACGGACGGAGTGGAAATGGGAGGAGAGGGAGCGCGCGGGAAAGAGATATAGCACATGAGGTAGCACATAATTATGTCGCTCGTACAAGTGGGGTGTGGGTTTGTGAGAAGATGTGTGAATTTTGTGTGATTGTAAATGTGCACGCATGTAGCATGGAAAGAATCATTATTTAGCTTTAGCCTTAGCTATACTATAATATTATTACACTTCCTTATGCCTGAGAAAAAAAAAAGGAGACCGAAAAAGAGAGAGGGAATGAACGAGGAATTTGCGCGGGAAAACGTCATGTGGCATTCAAGCAGCCATTCTTACTTTAAAATAATTTCTTTATATATGTTATTTGCTTTTATTTTCTTAATAATATATAGATGCCTTAGCTTAAATTATTAACAATAAATCTATTTATTTACTGGTATAGCTTTATTTAGTGACTGAGTCATAATCTCATTATGTTGTGATATTCAGTTGTAATAATATGATTTAATGAATTTCATTGCAAAAAATTTGAGATGTCTATTAATTTTGTTCTGATTTCTGATGCAAGAATAAAATCATATTAAATCATCCATAACAAATTACTGGAACTTGATTTTCACTTGATTTTTACTGCGAACTTGATTTTAACTTGATTTAAACTTAATCTTCACTTGATTTTCACATGATTTACTCTTGATCTTCACTTGATTTTCACTTGATTTACACTTGATCATCACTTGATTTATACTTGATCTTCACTTGATTTTCACTTGATTTATACTTGATCTTCACTTGATTTTCACTTTATATTGATTTTCATCACTTGACTTTGACTTGATCTTCACTTGATTTTTACTTGATTTTAACTTGATTTACACTTGATTTTCACTTTATCTTCACGTTAGTTTTACTTGATTTTGGTTTTGTTTAGCAGAAAAACTGCGGCAAAACTTAGATACAAAAATAAAAAAAGCTGAAGTATGGTTGCATTTGCTAGTCTAATATAATATTCAAACTTTACAAGCTCTTAAATTTAATATTAAATTTATTAATATAATGTAAATTAAAATTATCAAACCCATTAATAATCTATAATTCTCGTTTATTTAATTACTTTCAATTATTCCCCATTTTTCATTTTACCTTCCCAACATTTTTTTTTTCGAAAATTCAATCTAAAAGTTTATGTATATCTTTTATCCATCTGGTAAATAAGGGACCTATACCCTAATGGTTGACAGGAAATATAGGTAGATATTTGTAAAAAAAAAATCTGGTTAATTAGAGTTTATCTAGCGAATCCAACAAAACTTAACCTAACCCAACCCAACCCAACCCAACCTAACCTAACCTAACCTAACCTAACCTAACCTAACCTAACCTAACCTAACCTAACACCTGCGGAGGGCTGTATAGGAAATTTTTTTGATGTTGCGTCCAACCATTTTTCCTATCGACCCAAATTTTCCTGTCGACCCTTTGGGATAGTCCCCCCCCTAAATAAGTGAAGCGTTTCTATTCACCCGACCTCGCCTTTGTTATTTTAATCAACTCAATTTCGTATCTTTTCCCCGTCTACTTGCAAAGCTTTTTCAGACGCACAAAACATTAATGCTGACCTTCTTTTGTACAACACATCTTCACAAATTCTCCGAAAAAGAAAAAAGATTTCACCTCGTCTAATTCTTACAAGACAAGAAAAAACAAATAAAAATGAAAAGATCAAGCAGAAAAAAAATATTTTTTTAAATTTTTCATCTTTTTTTTTCAATCATTTTCGAGTTTTATTTGAAAAAAAAAATTACTGACGATTAAGGACTTTGAATTTTAGTAGTATTAATATATATATAGGTATAACTTATATAGTAAGATATATATAGGTATATATAGTATGCATATTATAGTAATGATTAATATACACATAGAACATATACGTAGATATATATATATAATATATATTGTATTATATATATAATGATATGTATATATATACTATTACTAGTATGATATTATATATATAACGAATGGCCCAACAGATGTGGAGTAACGCAGCGGGTGCTTGGGAATGGGCAAATCAATGGAATTATGGAAAATAGAAATGGAAAGAATGTTTCAATCATTAAATGTAGAGTACATGAAAGAATGAGTTTAGCGGTCAAGACTTGGGTTGGAGAGCTGAACCCACTGGAGAGAGAGGATAAGTGGTTCGATTTTGAAGGACGAGTAATAAGAGCTTTTCCTAAAAAATGGATGGTCATGTGACCGGGCTAAATTAAAACTAGGTGATGTAGTGTCTAATGACTGAGTAGTCTATTAGGAGAGAGCAGTGAGGTCGCTGTCAGGAGAGAAAAGAAGAAGAACGAGGGGAAGAGAGAGAGAGAGTGAGGAGATGAGAGAGAGAGCGGAGAGAGAGAGAGAGAGAGCAGAGGAGTTAATAAGATTCAATATTGTTGAAAGTAATTGGCCGCAAGTCAAACTATCTCCACAGATTTGTAGTCCAGGACTCCGTACAAGGATGGGCTCCACCATTATACATACTCACACACGCATACTCACACTCACACTCACACACATACACACACACCACAAACATTCAACACCCACACACACACATGCCATCATATATATATATATATATATATATATATATATATATAGTAGTATATATATAATAGGTATAGAGGGGGCTTCCAGAATAGGTATTATATTATTATATATTTTATGTATAATATATATCATATATATAATATACTACTAATATAAGTATGATATATATATTATATATATTATATACGTATAATATATATTATAATTTAATATTATTAGATTATATATATATATATATTATATATATATTCTCAGCGGGCGATTCTCAGCAAACTTTGTCTACTCGTGCTAATCTCTCTCTCTCTGTCTCTCTCTCTCTCTCCTCTTCTCTCTCTCTTCTCTGCTCTGCTCTCGTCTCTCTCTCTCTTCCTCTTTCTCTCTCTCTCTCTCTTCCTAGGTCTGCTCTCTCGTCTCTTCTCTCTCTCTCTCTCCATATACATATATAATATATATGAATATATAATAACTATATAATCAATAGTATATATATATATATATCTATATATATATATGGTATATAATATATACGTTTAATACATAAACTTTTAAAGTAACATAAAATGGTCTCTCCCTATGTTATAGCTTTAAAGAGAATGACAGACATCGAAATATGTAACAACAGATGGCCAAAGGTAAGACATCATACACATTTTTATAGAGCACAATTTCGTAGTACGCAATCTCGGCTATTCGATTTGGCACGATAGTCAGCTTTTTACAAATGGATTGAAAAAAAGCATTATGTAATAGCGATGATTCCTACACTTTTTTTACCAATTTTACGAATAAACTTTATATTCTATTATAGTAATATTCATTCATTTGAGCCATTTTATGCCAAAAAAACAGAAAAAAATAAGAGAATTCTTATCGTAAGCATTATGATTCTTGTAAAGATTGAATCGTTTCTCTAATGGTTAACTTGTGTAAGCACGAAGCAGCCACGAAGTGCAGGAGTCGCCTCTGATATATATGTATGTATAATTATAAAAATATATATATATATATCTATATATATATAGTATATATATATATAAGTATAGTATAGTTTATATATACTATTATGATATTATAATATATATATATATCTGATAATAGTATAGTAATTATAATATTGTCATCTTGATAAGTGAATATCGTGCTTGATTCATGCGCTTCATTAAATCATGCCACGTTAATATAATTAGACCGAGGAATAAGACCCACTCTTATCCTATTTTTCCACTGTATATATATATATATATAATTATAATATATAATATATATATTTATATTTATATACTATATGATAAGTTATAATATAAATTACGGTAAAAGTCCAAATTAGGAATTAAACATTTAAAAGTGCTACCAAACTGTCTTGTTCTTTACTCATTTTGAATTTAGAAGCAAATTCCATTTTTTGAAAATTTTTGATATGAACAAAATGGAAGAATTTCATTGAAAAAGAAGCTACTGTACGGAGGCTTAAGAAAATCAAACTGGGGAGCTGACTTTCCTATGCTTTAATGGTCGCTACTTTGGAATTTTATATTCCTGTTTTCTTAAAACTCACAGAAAATGGGCGGAATAATATGAAACTAGGTGTGGGGTACGGCTGGGAGCAGAATTTAAGGGTAGAGGGGGGGGGGTCTCCGCTTCGCTCCATCTCCACCCTGCAAACGACGACTATCCTTGCAAGCAGGGCTGCGGAGTCGTAAAATAAATTTTTCGACTCCGACTCCGACTCCGACTCCGACTCCTTAAAATTCAAGATTTGGATTTTTGACTCCGACTACGACTCCGACTCCCACTTAACAAAAAAATTTCGACTCCGACTTAACCGACTCCGACTCCACTTACAAAAAATTTCCGACTCCGAGTCCGATTCCGACTCCATCTAAACAAATAATTTTATCGTACTCCCGATCCACCCGACTCCAGCAGTCAATTAAAATCTTGATTAGAATCAGTTAATTCGTACTTGGTAAATTTCATGCATTTTTTTTTTCAAAAATTTTTCTTTTTGCTGCTTTAAGAAAATAAAAAAAATCTACCACTTTTCCAATGAATTCTTAATCCCAAATCGCATACTGAAGTACCGTAAAGACGTTGAGGAGGGCAGGCGCACACATGACAAACAAATAAAATGCTATGCTATAACAAATGTTGCTTCATGCAAATAATTTTTATTATATCACATCTGATTGAAAATAGTCACAGTCGAGTACTGAAAAAACATGAATTCATAATAATACCTTAATAATAATAATAATAATATCATAATAATAATAAATAATAATTATATAATAAGTAATGTATAATAATAATAATGAATAATATAATAATCAATGGAAACGTAAATAAAATAATAATAAAATAATAATGAATAATAATAATAATAATGATAAAAGTAGACTGTGTGGAATGACATGACCCATAACTTCCTCAAGGGAGGAATATCTGCACGAAATTCAGAAGAGTCTGCAACAGTTTATGGATATATATATATACTATATATATATATATAATAGTATATATAATATATATTATATAAGTATATATATATAATACTAGGGTTTAGAGTTAATTATTATATATATCATCAATATATATATAGTATTTATATATATATATATATATATAGTATATATATATATAGTATATATATAGTAACTATCTATATAGTATATATATATAGTATATATATATATATATATTTATACATAATATAATAATATATATAATATTATATATAATGATTATATAATATAGTATATATATATATATTTATATGAATATAATTATTATAATATATTTATATATATATAGATAGTTATATGATAAGTAATATGATCTATATATAATTATATTATATGATAATATAATTATATATATATATGAGCTATAATAGTATATCGTAGTGGATTGCCTAAAATACACAAGAACTCAGAAAATTAGCTTTGAGAACCTGTGAATCTCTATTGGACGGTCTCAACACGTGCACAGATTTGCCCAATATCTGACCAGCATTATCCGACCATATCTGAATAACTCTTTCATAGTTAGATCAAATGATAAAATTATGTAAAAGTTATCAAACTTAAAACTTGAAGCCACTAATTTATTCGCCTCACTTGATGTACTTTGTTCATAAATGTACCGTTTCTTGATACGATTGACATATATATATAAACAAAGTGTTTCACTCAAATAACTCTAGCCCCCACCAGATTATCAGAACAACATATGAGGAACTTTTATTAATTTGTTGTAATCAAACCGTTTAAATTTAAAGAAAACATATATGTACAAACTGATGGACTGCCGATGGGCTAACTTGGACCTACATTTTCTGACTTCTATATGTCCAATCTGGAAAAACAAAGTCCTTCGTGAAACAAACAACTTTAAACCTAGGTATTTTGAGCATAAGGTATGTCGATCGCACCCTCATCTATTTTAGGAACTATGATCAAGTATACATCGAGTTCACCCAAGTAGAATTCGAAGAGATTGTTTGTCGTGGCTTAAAATTCACCTACGAAACCTAGGTTAATAATGCTATCTGTTTTTATTAGGACAAGGCGACTGGGCTTGTCGGGACGCGCTGCTCGGGCGTGTGCGTTTAAGCAATCAATGTTAGTATCTTGACGGCTCATTATCTACAGGCCATACATGTCAAAACCCACTGAATAATGGTCCTGTATAGTGAACTATGGATCGCTGATCCCGACTATATTACAAAGAATCTACGTAAATTTTAGTTTACGGGAGATGACAAACCGGCATGTCTCAATCTTGGGAGAAACTTTTGAATGTAAGTAATTTGCCCTCATTAAGTAAACAATTTAATTTACCTCTGATCCTCCACAATATTCATTGAATTTAGATTAAATCCTTTATATAAGATACATATAGAAAATTCGATAATTAGTTCTTCAACTTCCATGTTAATTTGTCAAAATGATAGGAAGAGGGAACGTGTTGCGTATATTTTGAATTCCCTGGACTGCATAAAACTCTAAATTAGGAGATTATGAAATGTTTCTTAGACAAGTTTATATAATACGGTAGTGTACATTACTATCAGCCAGATGTGTGGCATATATGGTTACGAAGAGAAGGTTGTGCGCAGGGGCAGTCTGTACAGTCAGCAAAGTCTTTTGAAACATCTCAATCGGCACCATGGCACTCAACTAATATAATATAAACACGTTCACCAATATTTTCGGATGTGTGAAGTAGAACATAAAGATTGCGGAATTTTCTACATCAAAAAACACGCCACCGGACCTGTAAATAAATTTTTATTTAATTATCAATCTATATCAATATCATTTGATTTATTATTATTTTAATTAAAAACTCATTCTTTTTTTATTTCTGAAAATTGTCTCATAGTAGAGAGGAACGCGTCGGGAAATTTATGTAATCTATTCTTTTCATAATCTTCATTTGTTTTTCAGTTATTTTAAGACACGATAAAGCTAACCAAAAGCAAAACTTTGGTAATACACAAGAATCTTTTATACCCGATCCCTTCTAACTTTAAATAGATATATATTTTTTATATAATACATTATAATTAAATCTATTAATAATTTAATATATATATAATGATGATAAAATAATTAATAATAATAAGATAAATAAGTAATAAATTAATAGTTCTCTAAATTTCGACTCTCCGACTCGACTCCACTTACACGGAACTCTTGGACTCCGATCCCGCCTCCGACTCCACTGTACACCAGGATTTCGACTCCGCTCCCGACTCCGACTCATTGCACAGAAGTTTTCGACTCCGAACTCGAACTCCGATTCAGGCAATTGCACGACTCGCACCGGACTCCTGACTCCACGACTCTCCGTCCGATCTAGACCAGCAGCCGCTGCTTGCAAGTCGTAAAACCCCAGCAACTATAAATCTTTGATATTACTTTGAGGGTATTGTTTAAATAGCAGTTAAACTTTTTTTTTTGAAATCAAATACTAATTGCATAAAATTTGCAGGTAAAATACAAATATTCGCATCTATCTGAAATTTGTATTGGCAACTCCTTAAATTATATGAAATGTGAATATTACCGCAAGCACTTTATCAACCCATCCAACTTTATATTAAATTGACCAATTAAAAATGTTTACGGGGGCCATATGTGTCGGTTTTTTCCTAAAAAGAAATATAATATATACTTTTGTTAATTTTATTTTTTTTTTAAGATTTTTGTCTGTACATCTGTTAAAGAAAATTGTGCCAACAATTCGTAAGTTAATTTTTTTTTGCATTTTTGGCGATTCACAAACAAAATCACCTATTTATTTCAGAGTCCTCTTAAGTCATGCAAATATAATTCCAGATATATATATAGTATAGTTATAGTTATAATATATATATATATATAGTATATAATAATACTTATATACTACTATATTATAGTATATATATAAGTAACTATATAGTATATACTATAAATATTTAATTATAAGTATTAATTAGTATTATTATATATATATATATATATTATGTATTATATATATATAATAAGTTACCTTGCTGTCTTCACTGTCTCGGGCCCCCCGGAAGGTCCTGGGTCTTGCTAGAACACCTCACCGACCTGTCAGTGGGACTCAGCATACTCTCTTCACTCCTTGCCCTGTTTCCCACAGTCTTCTTTTTTTGTATTTCCTCCACCCCGCAGGCAGCCTCCACATTGTCATCGCGTTAATTCGTCGTACCAGAACTCCCTCCATCTCTTCTTGGTCTTCCCTTTGTAGTCTGTACTTCAGCCGGCGTTCCACTCCCATCGTTCTTCGCAAGCCTGCTCTTCCGCATGCATCCTTTCCAAGATGCGACCCCCATCTGATTCTTGCATTCTTAATCTTCCGTCTCGCGGTGTCACTGTGATCCAACTTACCTTGTGATTCTTTTTCATTTCATTATTCTTCTTTCTTAGTCTTTCCAGTTATTCTCTCGCTCAATTGATTTCCATTCTCCGTTGCCGTATATCGATCTGTTCACGCCTTTTGGTAGTGACAGCCATGTCTCTGCACCTTTAGCAATGAAATAGTGTCTAACAACTTAATTGTAACCTCTACACCCATATATTGGCCCTTCATCAAAGTACAGCCCTTGCTGCCTTACCTAACTTCGTTATCCTTTCTAAGCACTCGTTCCAGTTTACCATGGATCCTCCGACAGCCATCCTTTCTTGGTCCCCATCAATTCAACTATCTGTTTCTTACAAATGTTCAATTGTTGTTATGGCTCCAATTCTTTTCCAACCTAATATTCGTCTTTTCCCTCTGTTACCGGCTTGTTTTTGTTTGGGAATATAAGTATGAACAAATGAAAGGGTGACACTACGCTTCCATGGTTGCCCCTTCGGCCACCGTCAACCCATTTTCATTTTTATACCTCTGTTCTCAACTTGCCACTTTGAGTACCATAATCTTCCAAGTGTACTTTCTTACCCACTTATAATTCGTCTTCTAACACCACCGTTACGAGGGGGTATTCTGCCCCCATCCCGCACTAGAGTAACAATAGATGCTTCCTGTTTTAAACTCGTATCTCTTTCCCTTTGTTTCAGGTTGCCCTCCGGTGTCGTTCCTCTTAACCCCTTTCCTGTACCCGTTGTTCTCAACGTTGTGGGTTCTTGATCTCTCTCATCTTCTCTAACTCTTTCCACACAATATTTGCCATTCTGAATTTCCAAGAGTCCGCTGTACATTTTTTGCAACTCTCCAGAGTTTTTTTGTTGTATACCTTGGGTCTAACGTTTCTCGCTCTCCCCTGGACCCTCTTTCCTTCATCCAACCCATCTTAGAGCTCCCAAAACCTTCTTCCCAACACTCTCCGGCCACACGACTCTAATCATCAAACTGCCATTCCCAATCTTTTCCGGCAGAAGCTTTATTCCTTTTTCCAGTTTAATTAAGATCTTCTTGCTAGTTCTTTCGTCCTGGTATTTTTTCAACTTTCCCACATTCCGTATTCTCAATTCTCTCTTTCCAACAATACTCCTCGCTCTCTCTTCTTTTCTTTTTCGGCGTCCTATGTTCAATTATTATTTTCTGCTTCCACACTTCTTCCTCTTTCTAACCCTTTATTGTTTGTACTTTTCTTCTGTGTTTTCTATGTTTGACTCTTTTTCTCCTGTGCTTTTCGATCTCTGCCCTCTTCTCTATGTCTGGCCTTTCTCTTGCTTTTTCCCTCCTTTCTGGCTTCTGCTCCCTTTCTGTTGACGTTCTTCTTTTATTTCTTCTTTTTGTGGGGTTTTTTTTCCTCGAGTTCTCGTTCCCAGCGCTTCCTGCTTCTTTTTGTACTCCACTCTTGATCCACCCCGGTCACTTTTTTTTTGGGTCTTTATATTTGTCTCTCTTTTTTATGTTTTTTTATCTTTTTCGTTCTTTTTCTATTGATCTTCTTGGAAGGATTGTGTTATTGCAAATAGGCCATTTATGGGATTAATTTTTGTTTCTTTAGATCGTTAATGGCCATGGTGAAGGGGATGGATATGAGTGAAGTGGGAAATGCTCGAGTAGAAAATTAGCGGAATAGAAGTGAGTCGCAGGAAAAAGTATGTTAAGTGGTTGCACCTTACTATCCTTTAAATGGTGATCCAGGTGAATCCATATGAACTTTGGATCTCATGCGCGCGTTTGTTACCAGTTGCGACGAGTTGTGGCTTGCTTGTGGCGTCCTGCTCAGTGGATCTGCCCGCCTTGATCCACGCGACTAAATCTCGGGGGTGTTTGTGTACAAGGCCAAATGATGTGGGTTCGAGTGTTCAAAAATTTAATGTAGCGAGGAAAAATAAAGATTCAATATTCGTGACTAGAAGGAAAAGTAGAGGCTATGAACGTTTTGGACGCGGTGATGGGCTTCAGGGCAATGGCGTCTTTTGGAAAGAATGGCGAAATGGTAATAGACCATGTGTTACGAATAGACTGAAATAGGTGTGCTTGTACTGCTGAATGATGTAGCGGTGGAGGACCTTGAAAAGTAGGGAGACGTGGACATAGAGCTAGTTATTGTGCGTTTGTAGAAACTTTATGCGCATTTGGTTGAAAGATACGTAGAGTGACCTGATGGACCTGATGGTGCGAACAAGGTGGAACAGGTGGTAGCGTGCGTGAAGATTATTACTTGAAAACCAAATTTGAGGAAAATAGAGAGGTAAATTTGATATTTAGAGGGGTTTAATGGATATTGCAACAGGCAATATGATAGGATTAAGGAACAGCTCTTGTGGCAGGTGTTATTGAAATATGGTGTTTTGGTAGGCTTCTGAATGGATGCAAAAGTATGTATGTTTGAGCATCGTATAAGCTAAATAGAGGAGAAAGTGATTGGTTTAATGTTATAGCGGGATGAGGCAGGAGTATCTGTCATTCTTGTGTTCATTTGTATAATGGAAGGGGTTATGAGAAAGAAACAATTAGAGGTGGGGGTGGTAGGGGAAGTGGTAATAGAATGATGGAGAATGGAAGAGAATGGAGTGCCCTACTTATTATATGTGGATCATTCTGGCGTTTTGTGTGGCAAATCGGAAGAGGAGAGTTTGGAGAGGATTTGGTAATGACGGGAGGCAGGTTGTGTAAAAGGAGGGGGTTGAAAGTAAATGAAGATAAATAGTAAGGTAGGTGATGCGAAGTGAGTGCCGTGGTTGTCGAATTGATGTTTGTTTAGTGGTAGCACTGAACATTAGTCTTGAGTTAAAGTATTGTAGTATATTAAATGAAAGGGAAGGATGAGTGCGGGTGTAGTTAGGAAAGGTTGTGAATGGTAGGAAGTGCTAGTACATCAACCTATGGTGGATGAGCGCGCCGTTGGATTTTGCATGAGCGGATAGTATTATTACAATTGTCGCTAATGTATAAATTGTGAATACGACGATCATGCAATAAGAGGTATAAGATCAGGGTAATGTGTCCATGATGGACAATCATGGGCGTGCATGAGGTGTGAGAAGAATTCATAAATGAGGGATGAACACATTATGGAGAGTGTTGCGGTGTGGAAGATAACAGGGCGAAAATGAGCGGTATGATTGTGATACCTATTGATATTGGGTTTGTCTAAATGGAAGAATGGATTGATAGTTCGGTTTGTTAAGTTCGGATGTATTAATAGTGCAGTGTGATGGGGATGTCGACCGATGCTGGAAGACAATAAAAGTGGAACTGAGTTCCAGTAAAGGGAATGGCTGAATGGAGGGAACGTGTTCGTTGGTAGGAGCTGAGAACGAAATGGCTGCATAACATGAAGTGACGATGGGGGGTTTTGACAGGGAGGTTCTGTTGGTTGTTGGGGCTCTTGTCCAGTGGATGCCGACAGATGCACCGACGTATACCAAACAGGTGGACACTTGCTCCGGCCGCTGTCTCTGGTGAAAGCCCCTTGATGGTGTGTTTCTGACTATGAGTGTCTCTACATTTTAAAGGGTAAGCTAAGAAGGGCGGGAACTTTCATTTTCTATCTTTACTTTTGCTTCAATTGTTCTTTCTTCTAAGCTTTCTGTTTGAGTGTGGTATCGCGACGAACGCTCAACCACACATCTGGTAAGCAGAGTGAATGTGATGACGAGCTCGTATATATATATATATAATAATATCATATATATATATATTATATATATATAATATATTATAGTATCTATTATATATATATATATAATATATATATATTATGTGTTTTGATAATTAATATTATATTTATATATATTATATATATATGGCCCAGCGTCTGATTAGCCGTCATATGTCTTTAACTATTCATGCTACAGGTAAAGGAATGACATTGGTGGAATATTGCTGGTCCATGCCGGCCAGAAAATGTAAAAATAAAGAACAAAAAAAAAAAAAAGTTGATATGTCAGTTCCGCAATGCGCTACAGCGAAAAGAAGTACATTTTTGGAATCCTCGTAAAAATTTGTAGATAGGAAAATGTAAAAATAAAAAAAAACTTTTGCTATATAGAACGTAGGGGCTCCGGCCGACGGGGAATAGGGGGGGACGTTTTCCATATACCCCGTAGCGAAGGGGCGGAGGAACCCCCGCCGCACCAAATACCTAAAAGCGGGGGTTCCGGAGCACTCTCGCGGAGGGGGGAATAATCATACCCGTTAGTTCCCCCGGGAAGGCCGAGGACCCCGACATCCTGCCATCTGGGCGTTATCCCTTGGGTGATTCTTTACGTAAAAACAAAAAAATTATATAGAAGTCCTTATTTTAACGAGAAAAAAAAGAGGTTCCTAACTACCCCCAGAGATACTATTATTATAATTATTAACAATAGGATTTTTTTTTTTTTTTTTTTTTTTTTACATTCGCCTGATCCAAATTTTACGGAGGATTCCAGAGAAACTGTTATGCCTTTTCGCTCGTAGTCTTTGTAGTTTTTGGATTATTTTTTTTTTTTTTTTTTTTTTTTTTTATCTACATTTCTTTCTGGGCCCGCATTGATCAGCATCAGCAATTGTATTCCGTTTCTAAAACTGTTCAGCATATAGTATTTAAGGATATATATGACCGCCTTCAATCTAGGCGCCTGACTATATATATAATTATATAGATATTGATATATATATATATTAGTATATATTATATATTATATAGGGATACTATCTATTTGCATTTATATTATAATTTATTATACTATGATATAGATATAAATGTCATATCATCACGTTTGCAAAGTATGTAGGAAATTTATTAGGCTCTCAAGTTTGTTTGAAGTCACATTCTTATATCACAAAATCCTTTTTGGTCCATCCACATTTTTAGGAAAAATTTTACTTTACCCTATCGATCGAGTTTTAGCAATTTAATTTGAATTTGTCTCTTTTTTTGTAGTTTTTCATTTTTGTTAGTGTCTCTTCATGTCGTTCTCTTTTGTCTCTTGTGTTGTGTAATAATTTTACACTATTTCTCTTTACATGATTTTTCTTACTGCAGAAGCCAAAGAATTTAGGTATTTTGAAAGGTTTTCCAAGACTTTGTGTGAAAGCTACACTAATTTTTGATTTAAGTGTTTTTTATTAATTTGATATTTATTAAAGCATATATATATGATTATAATTTATATATATATTTATTTATATTTATATATTATTATATATTTATTTAATATTTATATCTATATAAATAATCTATATATCTATATATATTGATTGCACCTTCAACGAGCAACTCCCGCAAAGAAGTGAAGAAAACTACTAACCTAAGTTAAAAACCGACGGAGTTGGATCCTGGGTAAATATTTAGTTTGAAAAAGTGCCAAGACTAATTCGGGAGTATTTTTTTTTTTTTTAAAGTTATAAGCATAAAAAAATCGGTACATTTTGGAATCTCGAAAAGTTTAGTTAGGAAATGACAAAAGTTAATTAAGTTTTTTATTATTATTTTACTCATGAACAATTAATAAAATAAAATTTGTAAAG
>JABUQX010138311.1:0-5000 GCA_015478945.1 Trachelipus rathkii
CTAGCTATGTTTTATGCGCTAATTTTGGGTTCGGTCGTCAGATCATGTGGTCTCCCTCTGATACATTGACTTTTCGGCAGGTCTCCCGCTAGGGATTTCTGGGTGTCGAAGTGCATACTTGTTGACGGGTCCCTCTAGCGGACATACGAACTCCGATTGGAAATGGAAGCTGCAGCGAGGAATCGCCGTCTGCTAGGGCGGCGGCTTTCTCCTGAATCTAATTATAGTCCGAAAACTTTGAATCATTCAAGATTTTATTAGTCCAGGATGCTTACCTTGCATTTTGTCGCTTATGGATATTCGAGCTTTTATTATCTGGGTTCGTAGGCTGGAAAATTTGCAGATTTTTCCGCCTTTTGATGGAAGTAGACTTTCTACTAGCTTCTTAGGCAACATGCGACTCCACCATCGGAGTGCGATAGGTTATTCTCGGGTGGCCGGTGACACTCCTCAGAGCAGCACTAAATAATTATATCCGACGCGAGAGGCTGATTCAGAGATAATAACCTTTTCACACGAGTGCACAGTGTTGGCACCTGTCCAGAGGAGAAGGAAGAACCATTCCGCTCAGCGGATGATGTCATGACGTCTCTCGAGAACGCAGGCAACCACAACACTCACAACACATATTTTGAAAGGAAGAGTAAGTGAAGAAATCAGGTTCGACGCAGGAAATTATTTGGTAAAGCCTATAGAATCCCGACGAACATGCGCTTACCGTGAGAAAAAATAACGAAACTCAAATTTGCTTTAGAATGCAATGTTCCACTTCAAACGAATGTGTGTTTTTTCAAGAGATTCCAATACAAATTATATGATAAATATTATATTATATATATATATTTATATATATATATTAGTTATATATATATATACTATATATATATATATATATATATAGGTATATATATCATATATAGTTATATATATATATATATATAATATAATAATATATAGTATATTTATTATATGTATAATATATATAGTATATATATATATATAATATAGTATAGTATATTATATTATATATTATATATATATCATATATATTTATAATATTTATAGTATATATAGTTATATATATATATATATATTATTATATATATATATATATATATATATATATATTATATATATATATTATGTATATAGATAATAATAATAGTGGAGGGGGGCAGTATATATATATATATAGTGAGGGGAGGTGAGGTATATATATATATAGGGGAGGGGAGGTAGAGGGGGGTGGAGTAGTGGAGGTTAATGAGTGAGTGGAGGGTGAGGGATAGGGGGGGGTAATACTGTTAAGAGTAAGAAATATTAGCCAGGGTGAACGTATGTTTGGCATTTTTTTTTTCATTATTTGAGGAAAAATGTTAATAGTTATCTAAATGATTGCACTATGTTTTTCTTTCTTTTGAGTATTTTCGTGAATAGTGGCCAATGTCCCAAAAAAATGGACGGTCTCGTTTTTGGCGTACAAGCTCTTGAAGAATTTTAATGAAATTAACTGAGCAGTCATCTAAGGCCTATAGAAGATAAGAACAAGTGTCATATCATTAAAAAAATTTGTAGCAGAAGCAAGTTAGTTAAATTTTCCAAAAAATATAAAGTTTTTATATCGGTTTTCAAGTTGATAACAGTTAAAAAATTCGAACTTTGCTCCACTCCTCCCATCCATAATATCCCTAAACGCATTCAGTCCAATGTGAAACGAAATAAACAGAATACATAAGTAACTAGTTTCTCTCAATAAATAATAAAAGTTCTCAATTTCTATGGTAAATTGAAATAAAACTGTAAATTTTCGAGAATACAGACTCCTCTTAAGTTATGTATTTGCATGGTTAGATCCGGTTTCAGTTATATAATAATGTTGGGCTCCTAGGTAAATGTATAGATCAGGTGTTTGAGGTATCTCCTTTGCACAACCGTGTATACAATGTGGTAGAGAACTTGGGCGATGGATCGTAATCAAAGAGAGCGGGACTTATTGATCTATCATATCATACCTATGTTGTCGGAATGCAACCGTATCGCTTAATGATTACTACGCATATTACCGGAGATTTTTTTAATATTGGTATTATATTCATCGAGTACATTATTACTCGGTTATCTACAGATATATTCACTCTATTCGACTTCCGTCTTATGTACTATACTCCTTTTGGCTCGAGGTTTATCTTCGAGGTATCTCCTTGTGTGTCACATCGAAGCTGTGAATCAATTAGATGCATTTGCTCGACTATTTCGTGGACCACACCAGCTGTATGTCATGCGATTCTTTTCATTTGTATTTTCATCCTGTAGTTATATTACGTGCGCCAGGAATACTAGAATTTCTGATTTTGGATATTTGTTGTATTCATGTTTATTTACATCTGTGCACTTAGTAAAGTAATGTTGTTTGCTTCTGGTGCTATCCTCTTAGTTCATAGATTCTGTGAAAGGTCAGGTTGTCTTTAGGTTATCTTTTCTCTATTGCACTCAACACGTCTATGTCTAAATTTACAATCTTGACTGCTATCTTGATATCTCACTAGCGTAGTCATCGCTTATTTTACTATCTCTTTATTACTGTCAATATGCCAAGGAATCTCTCTCTCTCTAAATTGTCTTCCTTAACTCATCGTAACTTCCATTCCGTTCTAGATCTTCGTTTCAGATAACTAATCTTGTGCGCTCCATAGGTCTAATCTTTCTAGGCATGCGTGTTTTGACGGCTCATCTCCTTTTGCATCAACGCCCCATTCTGCTCACCAAATACCTTCTTACCAATTTTAAATCGTAAGTGATAAAGCGTCACGTCAGAGCTTATTTATATTTCGTTACCCTATCCTTCCTCTCTCCTACTCCTCTTGCTGTAAATAAGTCACAGGAAATCTCCTAAATTCTCGTTTTATACTCACTCGTATCCTCTTCCATGTTAGTCATCGGTTCCTCTCGTATAATAATTCTCCGCGTCGTCTCTCACTACGTCTTACATTATTTAGTGCAGGTTCCGTTTTGAGGTATCTCCTTGCATCTAACTCCTCTCTTGCGAAGACACTTTTCTTCAAGCAATATTACGTGATATC
Source organism: Trachelipus rathkii (assembly GCA_015478945.1). Classification (NCBI taxonomy): domain Eukaryota; kingdom Metazoa; phylum Arthropoda; class Malacostraca; order Isopoda; family Trachelipodidae; genus Trachelipus; species Trachelipus rathkii. The sequence goes on from JABUQX010138311.1 coordinate 3,081, forward strand.
AAGGCGGCTATGTCGAGCTTATTTAATATTGTTATATGTGTAAATAGCAGGAAAATCTAAATTTTGTTTTAATATGTATCATGTTAGATCGGTTTCAGATCATAATTTGGGCTCATAGGTATATCTTCTAGGTAGTCGTGTTGAGGTATCTCCCTTTGCACCTCTACCCCATATCGAAAATTTACAATTTGGATGTAGTATATACCAAGCTCCCGTAGTCTCCAATCGCTTATTTATATTGCCTCTTCATATCTGTGTATCATAGCATATGAACATTCTATAATTTGTTTTAATTATGTATTCATGTTAAGATCGGCTTTCTCAGATATAATTTGGACTCCTAGCCGTCCTTCATCTCTTTAGGCAAGGTGTTTTGAGGTATCTGTCCCTTTGTACATTCCACCTGTAAAAATTTACAATCTAATGTAGTTCCGATAAATCCGCCGTAGTCAATAGCTTCATTTAAAGGTTCATATGTGTAATTACCCATATGACAATCTAAATTTGTTTTCAATATGTCAGTCATGTTCACGAATCGGTTTCCAGATAATAATTTCTGGGCTAAAGGTAATTTAGGCAGGGTGTTTGAGGTATCTCTCCTTTGCACAACCGGAAATAATTTACATTTTAATGTACCCGTGAAATACCAGCGTAGTTCCAAGATTATTTCTTATAATGTTCCTATAGCTCATCTGTGTAATAGCATCCCGGAATCGTAGAATTTCTGTTTTATATGTTATTCTTCTCATCCGCATGTTAGATCTACTCGTTTTCAGATAATAATTGTGGGCTCTCCTTAACCGGTCCTAAATTTAGTTCAGGTATTTGAATGTAATCTCCTTGTGCACAACCCGTGAAAAATTGTACAATTTGATGTAGTGATGTAAGCGGAGTCAAGCTTATTTAATATTGTCCTATATCCTCTGTGTAATAGCAAGAAATCTCTCTCCTCTCCTCAATACTTTTGTTTCATATGTATTCATTGTTCAGTAAATCGGTTCCTCCAGATAATAATTTGGGTCTCCTAGGTATATTTAGCCGCCTAGGTAGTTTGAGGTACCTCGTTCCCTTTGCACAACGCGGGAAAAAATTTTACATCTTGCATGCTATTGATAAGCTCGTTATCCGTTCAAGCTTACTTCTATTATATTGTATATCCCATCATTCACCTGTACTGTCAGAATAGCCAGGGTAAATCTCCCTATATTTGTCTCCTCATTAAATAATGTTATATTCCATGTTTAGTATATCTAGAGTTATCTAGAGTCAATAATTTGGGCTCCATGGCTAATTTAGGCAGGTGTTTGAGGTATCTCCCTTTGACAACCCCGTAATAAACTTACAATTTGATGTAGTGAATAAACGCATTGACACGCTAATAAATAATGTGAGGATACTCTTGTATTAACGATGCTTTAAAGGCACTTTAAATTTGTTTTATATGAGGATCTTTCATAAGTTAGATCGGTTTTTTTTGGCTGCATCCCCAGAATAATAATACATATTAGTTCACTTGGGCTCCTAGGTACATTTAGGCAGGTGTTTGAGGTAATCTGATTTTCACAAATGAGAAAATTAGAATTGAAATGTAGTAATCTAAGCGATAAGTCAAACTTATTTATAGGTGTTATCAGTGTGTATTGGCATGGATCCGCTAGCTTCCCTTTAATTCTAGATAATTCCCGTTGACTTTCTAAAATTTTTCCTCTCTCCGCAGAAAATGACCGTCGAGCAGGATCTGGGTGCACAGCTCCCCATCTTCTCTTCTATTCCTGATCGGGTCTTGAGATGAAAACCAACACTCTCTCACTTCTCAAGACCACGTTAAAAATTACTTTACTTTATTAACTTGCAATCCATTTTATTCTGTTAAACTCATTCCTAATCTGGATTCCTCCTCTGGGTTCCTCCGATCACCTT
>JABUQX010138313.1:0-18338 GCA_015478945.1 Trachelipus rathkii
TGGAGGTAATGTACTCTATATAATGTATTTATAATCTTCATCATCCACCTCTTTCCTGTAATGAGGTAAGGTGCGTGACATGCACCGGAAGCAGAAAAGTAGAATATGACGCAAGTCGAAAAGAAAGCCCAGCCTTACCGCCCCCTTTATGCCTATTAATGAGAAAATAGGTATTGTGGCATTGTTTTAAGACTGCTACCCACATTCGGTATTCGGCGAACTTTTCAACTAAATTTTTAAAGCTAATAATCCACCCTAGAGCTTCAGGGGACCGCGATGGACCTTCACTATGGCATCTCGTCAATGTGGGGTACATCCTGGCCCAGGTGGGCCACCAACAATCATACCTCTCATAAAACCCAGCCATTTACTCCTACTATGCAACTTTCATCTCGCCTCTGTCTGACTCCCATTTCTCTCCTCCAGGCATTCCTTTACTGATTCAATCCACTTTTTCTTTGGTCTCACAGCCGGTCGATTCCCAACACACTCACCACTATGCATCAGCTTAACCAACCGACTATCATCCACATGATCAAACCATCTCAACGTACTTTCATTTATTCTCTCATTTATCCCTTTCTTCACACCACACAACTCTCTAGTACGTTTCATTCCTCATTTTATAAATTCTTCTCACACCTAACACGCCCCTAAGATTGTCCATCTGAACACATTGTACTTTAGATCTATACCTCTTATTCCAGACCATAGTCTCACTACTATACATTAACACCGGTAACAACATACCCTCATGTAAAACCATAGCGCACTCAAGACTTGTCCCTTTACATCCACCAATGATTTAATTGCACGAGCCATTTTCATGCCATTCACAACTTTCCTACTACACTCTGCATCATCCGTTCCCTTTTTATCCAACATTTCTTTCTTTCTTTCTTCACCTTCCTCTTTGCCCCAAGATTGGGGGTAAGGTGCTGTACAAGCATCGGAAAAGAAAAGCAGTAGGAGAACATGACAAACGTCGAAAAGAAAGCCCAGCCTTACCGCCCCCTCTGTACCATTAATTAGTGAGAGCTCGTCACAGACAGAAAATCCACCCTAGAGCATCATGGGACCGCGACGGACTCACTATGTAAATCGTCAATGTAAGGGGGTTCAACTTCTTGCTCCAGGTGGGCCACAACCATGCCCCCATACAAACCCCGCCATTCTCTCCCTCCTATCATGCACCTTTATTCGCCTCTGCCAAACTCATTTCTCTCCTCTAGGATATTCGTTCACCGACTCAATCCACTTTCTCTCTTCGGTTCCCCAGCCGGTCGGTTCCCAACACACCCTCCACTATACATCCGCTAACCAAACTGACTTTCATTCATCCTTTCCACACCAAACCATCTCAACATACTTTCATTTATTCTCTCATTTACCCCTTCTTCACACCACACCACTCTCTAATACGTTCATTCCTCACTTTATTAATTCTTTTCACACCTAGCATGCCCCCTAAGATTGTCCATCTGAACACATTGAACTTTAGATCTATACCTCTTATTCCAGACCATAGTCTCACTACCATACAATAACACAGGTAACAACATACTCTCATGCAAGACCCTAGCGCACTCAAGACTTAGTCCCTTTACATTCACCAACGATTTAATTGCACCAGCAACCTTCCTGCCATTCACAACTTTCCTACTACACTCACTCTGCATCATCCGTTCCCTTCTCGTCCAACACATACCCTAAATATTTAAATTAGACACTTGCTCCAGCTGCTCATCATCTTAACATAACTTCACACTGAGGACTGTCCCACTCACAACCATAACCTTTACTCTTATCTACGTTTCATTTCAAACCCCCCTTACATACCCTGCCAAATCTCTCCACCAATCCTCTCAAACCTCTCTTCAGACTCGCCACACAGAACCAAATCATCTGCATACAATAGGTAGGGCAATCCTCCACTCCTCTCCATTCTCCATCATTCTAACACCATTCCTGCCATCCCCACCTTGAATTCTTTCATAACCCCATCCATAGTCAAATTGAATAGCCAAGAGACATAACACAACCCTGTCTCACTCCGCTATTAATCCTAAACCAATCACCATTGACACCATTTATTCTTACACACGCTTCACTATCGTCATACATACTTTTGATTCCATTCAGAAGCCTACCACCAACACCATATACCACTAACACCTGCCATAAAGCTTCCTTATTAACTCTATCATACGTCTGTTGTAAATCCATAAACCCTAAATATAATTTATTCTTCTTCTCCCTGTTTTCTCAATCATTTGTTTCCAAATGAAGATTTGATCCACACATCCTCTACCACTCTAAACGCACCTTTGTTCTTCACCAATCAGTCCCTCAGTCACTTTGACGCACTTTCGACCAAAATACCAGTACATATACCTTCCCTACAACACCCAAACTTATTCCCTATAATTTCTACAGTTCCCCTTTTCTCTCTTACTTCCTTAAGGGCCAAGGGTACGGCTACTGCTTCCTCCTTAACTCTTGAAACTATACCTCCATAAACGCTTTATTACACAACTTCCAAATCCAATCACCATCTCTGCCTCCGCTCTTGATCATTTGACACTAGGTAATTTCATCTATACCTGCAGATTTACCATTCTTCAACTTCTTCACCCTACCCATTACCTCCTCCTTATCACTAATAACCTCATCCCCTAAATAAAATACCTATTCTTCTTGCACCATCAAAACCACACACATTCACTAACACCTCATCATTACTGTTAATATTGTGCAGATTTTCGAAGTGTTCTTTCCACACTCCCCTCACATCCATTTCATCAGTTACAAAAGCACCATCCCTATTCATTATTCTAAGCAGATTCCCTTATTCTCATTCTTAACCTTTCGCGCTTCCTTCCAGAAGAGCTTCCTATTTCCTTGTATGTCCTCATTCATCCTCCTTCCAAACTGTTCATTTACCTCTTGTTTTCTCCTACGTATACACCTTTTAGTATTTCTTTTTTCCTCCTTATATAATTCCAAGCATCTTTCTTTTGAATCTTCATCATTTGCTTTTAGTACATTCAACCACGCTTCTTTTTTACCTTTAACCGCTTTCATCACCTCTTCATTCCACCATTCGCTGTTAACATTCTTACTTCCTACTTTAGCACATCCACACACTTCCTTTGCACTACTAACAATTGCTTCCTTCATTTGCCCCCAGATTTGTTCATATATACTAAATATTTAAAATCAGACACTTGTTCCAGCTGCTCAACATCTAACATAACTTCACACCGAGGACTGTCTTCACTCACAACCATAACCATACTCTTGTATACGTTTACTTTCAAACCCCTCCATTTACACACCTTGCCAAATCTCTCTACCAATACTCTCAAACTCTCTTCGGATTCACCGCACAAAACCAAATCATCCGCATATAATAGGTAGGGCACCCTTCACTCTCTTCCATTCTCCATCATTCTAACACCATCCCCACCTCTAATTTTTTCATGACCTCATCCATATACAAATTGAATAACCAATACACCGGAACAGAAAAGTAATAGAAGGACATGACGCAAGTCGAAAAGAAAGCCTCCCTTTACCGTCCCTTTATACCCTTAAGTGAGAACTCGTCGCAGTCAGTTTGCGACCCTCACTGTGGTATCTCGTCAATGTGGGATTCATTCCCTGGGCAAAGCTCACAACCATACCCCTCACAAAACCCTGCCATTTACTCCTGTTATGCACCTTTCTTCTCGCCTCTGCCAAACTCACATCCCCTTCAGGTCTTTCTTTACTCATTCGATCCACTTTTTCTTCGGTCTCCCAGCCGGCCGATTCCCAGCACGCTCACCACTATACATCCGCTTAACCAACCGACTATCATCCATTCTTTCCATATGACCAAACCATCTCAATGTACTCGTTTATTCTCTCATTTACGCCTTTCTTCAAACCACACAACTCCCTTATGTGTGCATTCCTCATTTTATCAATTCTTCTCACACCTAACACGCCCCTAAGATTGTTCATCTAAACACTTTGTACCTTAGATCTGTACCTCTTATTTTAGACCATAGTTTCACTACTTTACATTAGCACAGACAACAACATACCCTCATGCAAAACCGCTCACTCAAGACTTAGTCCCTTCACATCCACCAAGGATTTAATTGCACCAGCAACCTTCCTACCATTCACAATTTTTCTACTTTACTGCATCATCCGTTCCCTTTTTATCCAACATATATCCTAAATATTTAAACTCAGATACTTGTTGCAGTTGCTCACCATCCAACATAACTTCACTCCGCAGACTAAACTCACTCACTACCATAACTTTACTCTTATCTACATTTACCTTTAAACACCACCTTTTGCACACTCTGCCAAACCTCTCTACCAATCCTCTCAAACTCTCTTCAGATTCACCACACAAAACCAAATCATCCTCATTCAGTAAGCAGGGCACCCTCCACTCTCTTCCATTCTCCATCAGTCTGACACCCTCCCCTTCTAACTTTTTCATAACCCCATCCATATACAAATTAATAACCTAGGAGACATAACGCTATTTTCTGCTCCCACCATCTGCCCGTTCTTGACCTCTAGCTCTCTAAATCTAGCCATACTGCTACCTTGTAAAAGACATCGTTTTTGTCTCATTTCGCAGTTCACGGTAGATTTACCTGACAGTAGCCTCCCAACGCTTCAATTTTTTACGGCAGAATTAATGGCTATAATGATTGCCCTCTCTCTCAAATTTTATTCCTTAACCAAGACCACTCATGTCATTTATTCAGATTCGTTCAGCGCCCTCCAGACGCTTAAAGCCCCCTATTCTAAAAACACAATGGTATCCTCTGTACAACAATTTCTTCGGCTGCTCCACTCGCAAAAACAAATTACACAATGTTGGATCCCTTCTCACGTAGGGGCAACTGGCCACGAAATCGCTGACAGAGAGGCCAGAATGGCCGCCGCCTCCTCTTTCCGTAGCTGTTCTAGGCACCTCCCAGATGCCATTCGACAAGGTCGCCAACTATCAACTGATTATTATCGTGCTCTCCGACAAGGCTTCCGGTCTTACTAGCAGCAGTGCTGGGCGAATGATCATCGAGAGGCGAAAGCGCTTGCACGAGGTGATATTTGCACGCCTCCTCATTGGCCACACCAATATCACTCACAGTCACCACATGGCACGGGATTATCCTCCCAATCTGTAAATTTTGCCGTCGCTATACCTCACAATCTGTTCACCATATCTTCATCGAGTGTCCCTAACTGAACCCCATTCGCCGTCGTCATTTTCCTACCCTATGGTCTATAACACCTAAAAGGTTATCCCATATCTTGTCTGAATCCTCCCACTTTAATAGTAACTCTATTTTCTCTTATCTCCAAGAACTGAATATTCTTAACAACATATAATTGTTATGTAATATTAGGACTAAATATAATATAAGGACATCCTTTTATTTATTTTTTGACCGAATATTCATTTCGCCATCTAAATTTTCTATTGCGACTTTTTAAAAGTAGTATGAGCCAGGACCCACCCATGGAGTTGATTATTCAACCCAGTGTGGCCGCTTCCTTGTGAACCGTAGTGGGTCCTGTGCATGAACTAATATATATATATATATATATATATATATATATATATATAGATATATATATATATATATATATATATATATATATATATATATATATATATATATATATATATATATATATATATATATATATAAACTACCTTTAACGTGCTTTTGATCCCCTATGCAGGGGGTGGACCACAGAAAATCGAACTTTAAGGCCGGCTATCCCAAACCAGCGCCACCAACGTGTTCGCAGTTGAGTTTTTACCCTTGCCTTCAGGTATATATATATATATATATATATATATATATATATATATATATATATATATATATATATATATATATATATATATATATATATATATATATATATATATATATATATATATTTCTTTTTTTCTTTTCAGGTTCTTTAGCCAAACGTCTTCAATTTAATTGATCAAAATTATTTTTTTTATTTATTGTTTTAAATTTTATACACAAGGAAAATAATTTTGATAAAAAAAGTGTTTTTTTTCCAAACCCAATATTCTCATTTTAATATAGATCAAATTATAAATTTTAAACAGGGTTAATGAAAGTTTTTGGGCAATTGCAAGTGCTCTGTGAGCGTAACCACCACCAGCTATCTGAGGAATATTATTACGTCGAAGAATAGCCATCATCCATATAGGCCTTTGCATACATTATGTTTTTCTTTCTATCGTTCTCCTCCCTTTACTTACCACAAATGTGGGGTAGGGTACGTAACATGTACGGAAATCCGAGGCAGGCAGAAGCATTCTTAGGGTATAAATAAGTGGTCGTGGGTCCCCAACTTGACTACCACGCCTCCTACTACATGCAGAACTTAGGCTTTGGGAATTTTTTCCCCACACAAGGGTACATTATATCAATCTTATATTATTCTGAGAGCTTGGAATTGATACAAATTTTTTTTATTTAGATAATTTTTTTTTTGTATAGTAGTTTTGGATTTGTTCTTGGAACAAAAAAAAAATCAAATTTTAGAAATTATCTTTTTTTTGGCGTTTACAATTTCATCATGCCTGGCATATGACAGTACCTTTACACTATTGATATAAAATGATGATGATTAGAAATAATTTGAAAGGTTCATAGAGCAAGCCTAAAATACTACAAATTTATAAAGTTTAACCAGTCATAACTAAAAAATTGTTGCATACTATATAATTTTTTTTTTTTAAAATGTTTGTGCCTCACGAGCATTGCCCTATTCTAGTTTTCTATCAAATTGCATCCTAGAATCCACTAGGGGATCGAATTCGTGACTCTCATTCTACTATTCGAGTCTCGGCTTTTTTCTTTCTTTCTTTATCTACCTTCTATTTTCCCAAGAATGGGAGTAAGGTGCGTGACGAGCATCGGAAAAGAAAAGCAGTAGAAGAATATGACAAAAGTCGAAAAGAAAGACCCAGCCTTACCGCCCCCTCCTGTACCATTAATTAGTGGGAACTCGTCGCAGTCAGAAAATCCACCCTAAAGCTTCATGGGACAGCGACGGACCCTCACCATGGTAGATCGTCAATGTAAGGGTTCATTCCTTGGCCCAGGTGGGCCACAACCATACCCCCTCACAATCCCCCGCCATTCACTCCTGTTATACACCTTTCTTCTCGCCTCTACCAAACTCTCATTTCTCTCCTTCAAAACATTCTCCGTTTACCGACTAATCCATTCTCTTCAGTCTCCAGCCGGTCGGTTCCCAACACACTCGCCACTATACATTCCGCTTAACCAACCGACTATCATTCATCCTTTCCATATGACCAAACCATCTCGACATACTTTCACTATCTATTCTCTCATTTACCCCTTTCTTCACACCACACCACTCTCTAATAAGTTCATTCCTCATTTTATCAATTCTTCTCACATCTAGCACTCCCCTAAGATTGTCCATCTGAACACATTGAACTTTAGATCTATACTTCTTATTCCAGACCAGTCTCACTACTATACAATAACACAGGTAACAACATACCCTCATGCAAGACCCTAGCACACTCAAGACTTAGTCCCTTTACATTCACCAACGATTTAATTGCACCAGCCACCTTCCTGCCATTCACAACTTTCCTACTACACTCTGCATCATCCGTTCCCTTCTCACCCAACATATACCTTAAATATTTAAACTCGGACACTTGTTCCAGATGCTCACCATCTAACATAACTTCACACCGAGGACTGTCCTCACTCACAACCATAACCTTACACTTATCCACGTTAACTTTCAAGTCCCTCCTTTTACACACCCTGCTTTTTCTCGGCTTTTTATACTTAAATCACCTTGGTACTTGATCCAAATGCTGAAACATAAATTTTAATAAAGTAAAAATGACATTTACTAAATATTACTAAACTTATTTTGTTCTGCAAGGCCCTCCTTCCCACCATGCAAATCAAAATCGACAAAAGTTGACCGACCCAGATACGGGTGAAGTTTCTCTCGTAAACAATTATAGGGAAATAAGCTTTCCACTATTAACATCAGTAGAATCTAAATCAATCCAAACATAGAAAAAAAAAGATCTATAATATTTTCAGATTGATTCAGATTCGCTTGATGTGAAACTGGCCTAAATAGAGTAAAAGGACAAAATATTTTTAAAAAAAGGATTTTAAAAGGTGTAAGGTGACGTCTCAAAACCACCTTCAATTGAAGAATATGAGATGTTGAAGTGAGTGAGCGTTGTCACGATGAAGTGGCGTTTCTTCCCGGAGGCTGCTTAGGAGTCATCGGTGAGGCTAGCAGCCTCCTGCCCCAGACGCCACAGGACTCCCCTCAGTGACAATGCCGCGAGCACACTCCGCTCTCCGGTCCTGAAATGATGTCGGGTCAGCTGTCAGGTGAGAGCTAGGTGTGCGCACATTAAGGTCACTGAGAAGGCTTCGACCACTCTGTACTCTTACTGGCAGTTGGTCCGCACCTGCAGAAGCTTGAACGGTACAGGCGGCACAGGATGACCGAACAGAGTGGCGCCCAGCAGAAGAAACTTAATTTGATGGATGTTCGGCTGGGTGTTCATGGTCACTCCGGGATCACCAATTTGAAGGGGTAAGGTGACGTCTCAAAACCACCTTCAATTGAAGAATATGAGATGTTGAAGTGAGTGAGCGTTGTCACGATGAAGTGGCGTTTCTTCCCGGAGGCTGCTTAGGAGTCATCGGTGAGGCTAGCAGCCTCCTGCCCCAGACGCCACAGGATAGTGAATAACTTTAAAAAAAAGAATAAAAATTTTTTTTTTTTCAAAAAAAAAGGAAAATAAATAACTAATTTCTTTTTACATTATAATTTTGAAAATCATCTTTTCTTATACATGCATGGTTTCAATGTTACTTCGGGTAAATTTGGTTTTAATTTCACTGATTTGATTTTAATAAAATCGAAAAGCCAAAAATAGTCTTGCTTCTGATTTTTATGGATGCATTCAAAGCCGAGCATGTTCATCACACGTAGGAATTTCCCAATTTTATTTTCAAACCTGCTTTCGATTTCTGCTATCTTCAATACTCCTCTGTAAATAAATAAATATTTAGCGTGGTTCAGAACAGCGGGCCTCTACCACCAACCTTTTTTATCTACTTTTAATACAAATATTATCTATCTAGCCTTATCTAATGTTACCTTTGAAATTCAAAATTTTCACTAATCCTTATTTAGCTTTACCTGAGAACAATGCACCCATATATTCAAAGATATAATACTAACAAGTCTAAAGTTTCCTTTTTCTATCTTCCACTAGTCTTCACAATATTTTACCTTTTCTATAATATAACTTTATTTATATACGATAGTTATTTCTAACTTTATTTGGGTCGACAATATTTATTTCAAAAAAACACAACTCGCCCAATGTTAATTTAATCTATGTACATGAAGAAAATGGATATACTAAATTTATAGAAGGAAGTGTAAATTACTATTCATGTATTTTCTCCTCCTCTCTCTCTCTCTCTCTCTCTCTCTCTTCTCTCTCTCTCTCTCTCTTCTCTCTCTCTCTCTCTCTCTCTCTCTCCCCCCCCCCTCTCTCTCTCTCTCTCTCTCTCTCTCTCTCTCTCTCTCTCTCTCTCTCTCTCTCTCTCTCTCTCTCTCTCTCTCTCTCTCTCTCTCTCTCTCTCTCTCTCTCTCTCTCTCTCTCTCTCTCTCTCTCTCTCTCTCTCTCTCTCTCTCTCTCTCTCTCTCTCTCTCTCTCTCTCTCAAAACTCTCTCTCTCTCTCTCTCTCTCTCTCTCTCTCTCTCTCTCTCTCTCTCTCTCTCTCTCTCTCTCTCTCTCTCTCTCTCTCTCTCTCTCTCTCTCTCTCTCTCTCTCTCTCTCTCTCTCTCTCTCTCTCTCTCTCTCTCTCTCTCTCTCTCTCTCTCTCTCTCTCTCTCTCTCTCTCTCTCTCTCTCTATTTTTTGTATGTTTTATTTCTTCTCTCTCTCTTTTTTTTTATTAATGATGTTAATAATCATAATAATTAGTACTACCCCAAGTTTTAAGGAATGGAAGGAGGCAATCTCGAAAAAAAGTAACTAGTTTTCGTCCCTCATCAAATGCACGATAACCACCGTCAGTAATGCGCGCGCACACTTGCTTTAAGCGGTTATGCTCAGCTCGTTTACAATACATCACACTTATGACTTCTAAACTTCTGGTGTTAAAAAATCAGGGACCCCAATACAATATTCACCAGAGATTAGGAAAAATCTGACAAATTCCTAATCTAAAGGCAGACATGACCGACTTATGACGAAGTGTTGGGAGTCAAACAAGTGAGGAAAATTTAAGAAGGAAGATGGCTCTAGACTTTACCAGTAACGTACGAGGCGGGCTGAAAAGTAAAGCCTATTCTGCTATAAAATCTCATACACTGCAGATAAGATAATGAAACAAAGACTGAAAGAATGTTAAAGGTTTATTCAATGAACATGTAATAATATTTTTCTATATATTCTCCTCGAACATCAATACATTTCTGCAAACGTTGAACCAACTTCTCGAACCGGTTGAAAAGAAATCTTAATCTGATATCCAAAACCGGTCTGCCACCGCTTTCTTCACCTCATCATCTGAACTAAGTCTCACTCCCTGGAGACTCCTTCAGCTTTGAAAATAAGTGATAATCACTAGTGGCCAGATCAGGATTATAGGGTGGGTAGTTCAAGCCTCTGAAGCTTCTGAGCACTGAAATGTGGGCGATCATTGTCATGTAATAGGATGAAAACTGTACGGTTTGGTCTTATTCGACGTATGCGGCTCTTCAATTTCTGGAAAGTTTCACAATAACGATCGGAGTTTACAGTCGTGCCCTTCGACAGATATTCCGAATAGACAAGGCCCTCCACATCCCAGAATGCTGTCAGCATGAGTTTACCAGCCGACGGTTGAGTCTTAAACTTTCGTAGGCCGAGTGAGCTTGGGTGTCTGAAATCCAGAGGCTCATTTTCCTTCTGGGTTGTAATGGTGGACCCACATTTCGTCGCCGCTAGCTCACGACGATGAATTTCAGCCGCATTCTGTACACCTTCGGCATGCAAAAATTCAATCACTGCACGTTGCTTCAACAAAGTATCACTATTAGCTTCCATGTTTCTATCACTGCACAACAATGAAACCAAATAACTATACCGTTCGCGTGTCAAATATATTCTAAAGCTTCAATCTTTCGAATGCAGGCCTGAGCATATTTACACCTGTTTCCGTTGCTTAGCAACGCATCAACAGGCGTTACTTTTCAGTCCTCCCCCCTCTTACATTAAAGAACGATTGCAGCAGTTAAGTATGAGGTCAAAGTCTGGCATAGAGATGGCGCCATTGTGTGAAAAGACTAGTAACACGAACTCTTAAATAATGTGACTAGAGATTCAGAAGACCGTGCCCATTAAAATAACGGTATTATGCGGAAAGTAAGGCAATATTACGACAGCCAGAACGAGAAAGTAAGAGGTGTGAATAAGTTCTGAAAGCGATTCAGATCAACTAAACCTCTTAGTAACTTATTTGGCTAAAGAAACAATACGATTGTTCCAAAAATAATTCAGGGAAAGGAAATACTAATAATAATGACAAAAGAAAAGTTTTTTAAGTTGTTTGAAAAACTGTTGCACTTCTGTGAAAGAGAAGATTATTACTAGAACACAATACATTAACTTCTATATTATTTCTTTTTTACCTATGATATTACAAAACAATAATCTTTTATCACAGTTTCATAACTTACATCTCTCTCTTCAAAGATACGCCATTTCCTAGCTATTACGTTTATATACGGAGTGCAATTAAATCCTTTCTTAACTACTCATTCTCATTTCAACTGCGCTACTATAATCAACTTTTTCTCTAGTTCATACCTTTTTGTGGAATGTTATCAAATTGCATGACAAGGATTGTACAATGCTAGCTAATAATGCTATTCAAAGCTAGTCATAATTAAAAATAATAAATAATATGTCTACCAATTCTAAAAATATTAAATTATAATAATAATAAAAATAATCACCTCATAACTAAAACTCGATTAGCTTCTACAATAAATTCTGTGAGATTGGTCCCCATCAAAGACAAGCAAAATATAACCACATTCACAGACTTTTCTTCAAGTGGCGTGTGGGACATGTTGCACTCGATAACATTCGGAGCTGAAGCGATAAGATCTATTGAAAGAACTTTCTGTTTGACACTCTTGGCAAGCTTTGCGCTGCCACAGCCAAAATCGGCAATGACCCAATTTCTAGGCCTGTAATAAAATGTACATAACATAAGTAATGAATAATTGGTACAGTTTGCTTACTCAATAGTATGAGGTCAAAAAATTTTAAAAACTAACTTACATACTTTCCTATAGGTACACAATACTAGAAAATATGACAAAAGAAAAAAATAGATTATAATGAAAAACGGGAGAATAACCCGGCGAAAATGTTTTGTAACTAGTCTTGGACATAGTAAATACATATAAACGATATTTTAATAACTATAACAAATAAAAGTAAAGAACATAACTAGTCATAATACAGATAATGGATAAAAGAAGGGAAAGTTATGAATAATAATAATAATAGCAACGTGATTTACTCATACCATAATCGTAAAAAGGCTACTCTAAACGACTGTTTCTTACTTGGCTACAGAACGTAATATGTTTATGGAACTACCATACATATATATATAATTAATAGTATATAATTAAAACACTAAATTATATTATATATACTTTATGACGAATAAAATATAAAAATAACAATAATTAATGTTGCATCATTGTCCAATTTATTTCACGCTATCTGTATATGACAAACTAATTATATATAATAATTATATATATATAATATATAATATATATATAAAGTACGATAGTCTAATATCCTCGCAATACTCTTGCAACATATTACTCTCAAAGCTAATGTGGTAATAATTACCAATCGTAGCCCTTCTTTTAATAAGCTACATAGCTCAATATAAATAGCTTTCAAATCATGAGCAATCTTCCATCATTTCTGAACTCATTGAAGTATCATTTACTGCATCTAATTAAATCCCATTTAATCATAATACAGATCACACTCATTGTGAATAATGTAGTGTAGTATTAACTTAATAGGAGTATAGGTAGTATTATATTAGTAGTTGAGGTATAATTTCTAGCTTCGAATTTACTGCAGAAGTCTGATAGAAGTTAACTGTTTGTAATGTTGAGATTTCTTTATTCTCATTTTGTCAGGTTTTGTGCTATATAAGTTATAAGTCATGTACATCTTAGTATAGATTCGTCTTTATCGTTTTTATTTAGAAAAAAAAATCCTTTAATCAACTGATTTTTGCTTTTCATGTGTCTAGATGTGATTTTGCGTAAGTATAACTGACTAGAATACACATAGTAATTATATTTGAAGGACGCTCACAAGCATTTCATACACTCTCAGTAAACAACTGCCTATACAACCTTCATCACAATACTTAATAAACCATGCATTATCATACTCCATACAACCCGCAAACGTCATTACCCATACAACCCGCAATCAAAACTCCCAATACAACCCTGCAATACATCATATACTCCAATACAACCTGCTAATCAAATAACTCCCAACAAACTTACATATAACCAATACAGTCAACAACCCTGCATCCGCAATGCTCCTCTACACCATACAATCATCAAAATGCATACAAGCAACAATCAATCAAATAATCTATTACACCTCATCACAAATCCGCTACAAGTGTAATCATCAGATATTCCATATAAGCCCTGCATTTAGCAATACCCTCTATTCACCACAACGATCAAAAGCCCGATATAAACCCTGCTAATCATCAAATACTCACATGCAACCTTACGATCATCAATACTCAATGCAACGCACTGCAATCAGCAATACTCCCACTACAACTCTTCGCATAAATTCCTCTACTTCTTATGATTAATCTCTTTGTAATTTATTATTTATTAATTCCATTTTAGTGATGCTCAGAAACAGATGGTCCGTTGGTCATTTTGAGTATTTTATCTTTCCATTGTGAGTGTTAGTTGGATCGTAAAACGTAGTTCTTAAATTCGCAAAGCATTTGAATTATATATATATAATATATAAATATGATATATAAATATTTATATAATTATAATAATTTATATATATATATATTAGTATTATAGAAGATATATAATATAAATATATATAGTGTATAAATATATATTCTGTGAAATTATTGAAGCAAAACTGTTTGTATATGTTACTTATATTCAGATCGAAACAAACGAAAAATCTTTGATCATGTTCTTAGTTGGGGTGAGCAATTGCTTAGCGGCAGCAAGTTAGGTACTGCATCTGATTTACACCACCCACTGAACCGTCCACCTCCGATAGTTCATTGGCTATCAACATTGCATTGCAGCTGCATTGGTATCCAAATGCGAAACTACCAGTTGCTATTGGACGCCTTTGAGATGATGGACATTAGGAAACTACCAATGGTAACTCTGCCGAAACACAGCTAGGAGAGTAGAGAGATTTCCTCAGTGGTTTGTGTAGTTTAGTAAAGCACCATGGCATCAAGATGAAGCAGAAACGCGAGTCATTCTCCTAAACGTAAAGGAAAGGTGGTCGTAAAAAAACAACACTAGAGATAACCGTAGCCTTCGACAAAAAAAAAGAATCCCCAGACCGAGACGTTGAATACGGATTTATTTTCATGTTGTGTTGAAAGACAGGATCCAAATCAGTTCTTACAGTTCGCAACGCCTTAATGCGTCGACGAAAAGCCAAAGACGCTGCAAGAAACAGCTTTACACCAACATGAAAGAAAGGCGTTAAAGTGTGCAAAAGACAAGAAATAGACAAAGCCATGGAGAAAGCGCTCATCCCGACAAAAGCAATTTGTTGTAAGGATCACGATCACATGTTCGAAGGGCCAGAAAGAAGTGTGATGTCAACTACGGAGTCAATTTACCACAAAAGAATGTTTTGGGGAGCTTCAGTTATATGTGCGGAAACCTGCATCCAATAGAAGGAATGATGCGCCTCCACATAATGAGATCACAAAGAGAGTTATTGCCTCAGAGCGGAAAAGAGGTGTCCTGAGAACCGGGATATTGCAGCAGTACTAGGCGCCCGTCACAAAATCGAAGTGATAAGAATTCAGAAGAGCAGCAAATAAGTCCTTGATTGGCCGTGATCCGACTAATCATTGAAAATTTGTGGGTCCAACAGAAAGTCACCCTCCGTGTTGTTGACTGTTCGACATGAGAAGCCATTCATGCTGATTCAAGTGGTCCCAATGATCTGAAAATCAACAGTAACGTCGAAATTTTGTATAGATCCAATGCCAAATGCCTGTCAAATCTGCTTGACATAGAGGAGTCATATCGTCATAAACGTATATATATTGAGTTGTCAGGAAATGTAGTTCGTCCATAAACTGAATAAATCAGTGTTTCAAGTTAATTGCCAAGGGAAATAATAGATATTATATAATAAGATATATATATATATAAAATATATATATTATAATAATATATGGTATATTATTATAAAAATTCTATGTAATATATATATAATGTATACTATATAGTATATAATATATTTAAATAAATATATAGTAATATATATATATATTATATATATATTATATCCTACATAATATATATAATAGTTAGATATAATTGTATAATAAATTAAGTATATATATACAAATATATAAAATATAATAATATATCTATATATTTATAATATTATATATAAATATATAATATATATATATAATATATAATAATATATATATATAATTTACGATATATATAATAGTAATTATATATATATAATATATATATATATAATATAAAAGTATAGAATAATGTATATATATATACTTATTATAGTATATATATAATAGTATAGATATATAATAAATAATATATATAATTATAATATAGTAAATAATATATATATATATATCAACGTAGAAGACAATAAAATTTGTTAGGGGAAGTAAGCAATAATCTCAGTGTGCTGAGTAATCCTAATTGCCACCTTTTTGACACCTCGAGGGTTTTGAAAAATCAGAAGTATCTTTTGGATAAACATCTTGGATGGTGGCAAAAGAACTGCAATAGCAAACTAAGAAAGTAAAATCAATAATTACAATAATCCTAAAACTCTAAGGTGTAATTTGACAAAAATGAAATGGGGAAGGCAAGGCAAAGAATAACTTGGTAATTATTTCTTTTTGGCTAAGACAGTAGATTGAGAAAGTTGAAAAAAAAATTACGAATATGAGCAATGTTGATTAAAATTTATAGTCTTATGTGAGTCGAGAGTTTAATTTATATTCAAACCCTATAAATCCATGTTAGAATGGTTAATAATTGACACAATTTGAGCCTATTTCGTACGTATAAAGTATAACAAGAGCAGTGCAAAAGGGAAAGAACTGATAAAAATAGAAAAAGATTTGAGAGGGTATATATGATACTTTCATCTCTCAAACCTGTTGAGAAGGCGATCTCACACCTTTCCAAGAGGGTACAAACCAAAGAAGGAAAATATTGTATGATGAAATAAATGCTTCTCAAGCAATCGAATAGTTTATATTTTAAATGTTGCCTGTAGATAATAGCAGTATTGATTGCATATTATACAAATTGGATGGCATAATAAATTGGTATTTAAATAATGATGCATTTTGCTTTATTTATATTCCTTATTTAATTTCTTTAACTGATTTATGTTTAAAATATATTATTTTTAAATTATAATTGATATTTAAAATCGAAAGTTATATTTTATTCAATATTAAAAAAGTTATAATATTGTTTATATAAATTTATGAAAGAAAAAAGAATTCAATGAAATAAATAAATCTGAGAGAGATTACCGTGCTATATATTATACTTTTGTATTTTAATATATTGAAAAAACAGTTAGAATGATCAATATTGTTAAAAAATGACAAATTATATACAGTTGGAAGAAAATGTTCAATTCTGACTTTTCCCCCCTTTTTAGAAGAATTTTTTTCTTTTCTTCAAGCGGTGGCATAAAGGAAAGGTATTAGGCTGGCTCGCTCCGGCTCCGGGCTCGGGCCCGGTTCCGGCCGGGTTCGGTCCGCTGCGGGCCCGGGGTCCGGGTTCCGAGTCGTTCGGTTCGCTTCTGGGTCCTGTTCCGGTTCCGAGTTTTCGGTCCGCGTGTCGGGTCCCGAGTCCGGGTTCCGAATTCCGTCCGAGTTCCAGTTGATTCCGTTCAGGTTCGGTCTGGTCCGTTCTGATCCGGTTTACAGGTTGGGTTCCGGTTTCGATGTAATTGAAAAATGTATTAAGTTGAAACTTGCTCAAAAGGGAAAAGTCTGAAGCACAAATCGGAATGAGAACCAGAGCTGGATACTTCATGGCGCTAAAAAAAAAAATTCGGATGTGCAAGAACATGCATGCACCATCCCAATTTGACGGGCATTGCACAGCCAATCCAAGATCATCCGGCCCATAATTTAAAATTGTTATTATATCAGTGAAATATTTTTTACTCTTGGAGATTCAACCTCTCCCGAAAAAAATAACCCCCTAATAGGGGCTCAGAACAAAAAAATAAATAAATTCTCTCTCTCTCTCAAGAAAAGCATTTTCTTTTGCTCATCACAAAACTATGCTGCTTCAAATATCTCAGCTCGCCCGCTCCGGCTCCGCCTCGGCTCCGGCCGGCGCTCCGACCCACCACTGCCCTAATTAATCAATAAAAAGACGGCAAAAAAAATCACATGTTACATCCATAACTTCAGTCACAGAATGTTTGATTGATTGTTACCTTTTCCTCTGCTGATTGAGCAACCTCTATGTCGATTGAGACGAGCGGAAGCCCAATGTAAACCATTAGTTTTTTAAATATTCGAACTCGCGAATCTATCCTTTAAGGAGAGTGAAATATCTTCTCTAATTATGTTAGCGCTGTGATTGGCGTGGCGTGGCGTGGCGTGGCGTGGCGTGTAGCTTGAACGTGAGCGTAAATGTAGCGTTACATGTTTTGTGGCAATTGTTTTAAAATAATTATTTACTTTAATCTATTTTAACATTTATCAAACTTTATTATTAATTAGAAATTACTTCTTCATTCTTTTTTATATAGTTTAATTAATTCTAAATTCACTTTGTATTAGATGATATTGGCATAAAGTTGTTGTGGGTAGGGTTGGTGTTTGATTTGGTCTGGCTGGCGTGGTGTCTGGGGAGGATATATCGATATATATATATGTGGTGTGA
>JABUQX010138315.1:0-45000 GCA_015478945.1 Trachelipus rathkii
AGCGATATTATTCTGATAAGCGCGTAGATATTATATTATATTATATCGCTATACCTTGGTATAACTCATTATGTAATCTTTGCAGTATGACTATAGGGTAATTGTTCATGCATAAGTATCACCCATTATTATGTCGGCTAGTTATTCTTATATAGCTAGATTTTGAATTAGTTATACTCACATTCATACGTATGATATATGTAAAACACCCCTCAATCTATGGAGTTATAACAAAGAATAATGGTGCGTCAGGAAAGGCTGGTATAATCTGATCATAATGATATCATACCGTTGCAGTAATAAACAACAGGGCAACAATATCGAGCACACTGCAAGGCGTTGCACGGGAAGAGGCCTGAATTATAGTATTGAAAAATCAGACTCCAAATATTAGATACATAGTTTTTCATATTAAAAGTTGTAGGTATGCCACATTAATGAGAGGCATTATGGTCGTCTCATGTATGTTAGCAAGACGCATCTCGGTATTATTTAACAGCCGACTAGAGAGAATATTTTATAAGAAATCATAATCAATTGACGTTATGGCACAATTGTTTGATTAGATATGTAGCTAAGGTCCACGGCATCGGCTTATCAGTTGGTATTGACGCTGATCACTCAAACCTTATGACTAATATTACTTTTCTCAAACACCAGGCAGTCATCGTAATTATATAGACGGTCACATCATTTTCACTACAATAGCAATATATACACGGTCGTCGTAACGATAGGAGTTCATTTATCTCTAGAAAAGACTACTATAGTAATGCGAGCAAAACATTGTTTGATATGTGGGAGGTTGAACTATTATTACTGTACGTGGAAACCGTATACTCACCGTGAGGTACATGAGGTCGTCACGCTCTTATATATTCACGTTCATCAAATATATTTCACGTCATCGCTCAGACAACCTAGCTAACACATTTATTACTATAATAGTATCCAGGTAAACTATACGGAATATGTAGTTATAGATTATCCTTCGTAATCGATTGCATATTACACTTAGCATCAATGAGAGATAATCAAAGATTAATTAGATATTATGAGTAAAGGTAATATTAGGTTAAATGATTAGACACGTAGTTTATCTCATGAGAAGAACGTTTATAAGCGTACTCAAACACATCTATATAACGATTACGAGGCACACAAAAGACATAATAATATTTTATAAATAAACTGAGTAACCTTAAATACGTTACGGTATAAAATCACAATAATTCATACACATATATTGAGCGACGCGATCTACACTCATAAATACTAATACATAAAACTAGTGTATCATTCAATATCGTACCTCAGTAATCTTATGATATAACGAATACGTCTACATATACATACAATAAGGTTATTAACACTAAAGTGATGAAATGTATATCTATACTTATGTATATAGTTATATTGCTCAGTCAATACCCTACCGTAGTTTATATTGAGTCCGCAGAGGTTTCGAATCATCCACTGTATCTAATTAATTAAATATATATATATTAATAATATCAAATATAATAATAAATAAACAATATATATTATAATATATATACTTAATATTAAAAATAATATATATAATTAAAAATTATTAATTTATTTATAATATATTAATTATAATTTTATATAAATATTATATAAAATATATAATATATATATATAATATATATAATATATTATTATATTATTATATATTTAAGATTATTATATATATAGTTATTATATATATATATATTATAACTATTATTATTAGTATAATATATATATAAATATTATTAAGTATAATAATAAATATATGTATTCATAGTTAATTATATATATTACTATTATTATAGGTTATCATTTATTGCTTTATGACTCTAGAGCGTAGATCGAAGCATACCCTTTAAGGGTTAGGGGTAGTAGATTTGAGGGCTATCTTTACTTTTTATAGACCTATCATTATACTTAATATTTACAGTGGCATGTACTTATAGATTATATTATACGTATTACACCCTGTCACCTATCATCTAGTTAAGGAAGAGAGTAGTGAGGATAGTAATTAAAGAAAGTAGAATATAATTATATCACCTTAAATATTAATATAATGATATATTATAATATAAGTATATATATTATAATTTATATATTATAATATTATATATAATATATATAGTTAAAGTATTAATATATAATTAATATATTACATTATAATATAAATTATTAATTATATTAGTTGGTATATATAATATAATATATTTATTATATATTGTATATTAGTATAATATATTAATTTATAGTATAATATTATATAATTAATATATATATATATATTTATATAATTATATATATAATATTTATTATATTTATATATATATTATTATTTATATTAATTATATATAATATTATTATAATATAATATCATATATATTAATATATATATATATAATTATATTTATTTATATATATATATAAATATATATGTATTATATTATTATTATATTTATTACGTTTATATTTGAGTGGTATCTAGGTCTGTATGCCGTACGTATCATATGATAGCTTACACTTAGGGCGCCGCCCTGCATATTCTAGCACTATCGCCTATATAGGTCACAATATTATTATGTCACCTAGTTGCCTAAAGGTTAAGAGGTACCTCTGATAATTATCTATTAATATAAGTACTTATACTATACTAATATTATTTATATATTATATTCTTTATTAAAATAATATGATTTGAAATTACATTGATTATATAATTTATATCTTATATATATATATGATAACTCAATAATTATATCAATTAATTATAGTTATAATTTATAATATATTATGAGACATAGGATATGCCTAAGAGAGAATGACATCAATGGGATGACTATGAGAGGAGAGGATATCGGACAGAGAAAAACTACAGTATATTTATGTAATGTGTAAATGAATATATATATGTTCTAATGAAATAAAATATGTGCAGTTGATTTAATAGCATGCATAAGTATTTGGATTTCTCGGCCTTTTATATTTACAGAGGAGTGCCAGCCTAACGATACACACTGCCCATGCTATTATAACGTAGTTGAGTAGCATGTGTCACGCCATGGATGTGAAGTATACTAGAGAGAAGTTGATAATCGCTAGTGTATTATTATTATTGATTGATTATTAGGTGTTTGTGAAGGTGGAGATGTAAAGGTAAGATGTGTTGATGTTAAATTCATGAGGTTGTTAGGAAATGGGGTTCATCGTATCATTATGTTGTTTTAATGTAAAATTAAAGTTTAGTGGGGGCTTGGATGGTAGAAGGAGGTAATTAAGGAAGGAAGTTGGGTGAGAATTAATTGAGTTGTCTGAGAATAATTGAGTTGTAACACTGGGTATATCAGGACTAAAGGTTTCTTAAAACAATCGTATTTGATAATCAATCAATATTGAATTAGTTGAAGAAATTTATGTAACTTGAGAATTTTAGATATTGGTAAGCTAATGTAATAGAAGCTGAGTTTGTATCAGTAAGTATTAGTCTATTAATATAATAGTAAGGTAGTTTAAAATGAGATGATTATACAACAGTAATGGTATATGGATAACGAAGTGAGCTGAGCAAAAACTGGCTTAAAAGTAATAACTATGTAAGCTGGTTAAATGTATAATAATATCAAGGACACTAATTGAACTAACTGAGCTGTGTAGGATCACAAGAGTAGCATAGAAAACGGATACTAGAAGTAATAGTAGGAGTGAGAGCAAATTATCTTACACGCAAGCTATACGTCATGTGCGGGTTATAAAGCACGGTATACTAAAAAGGCCATTATTCTAGTTTATCGAATGCTCTGGTGAAGAAGGAACGAAATGTTAGAGAGTGTGAACGAAATGGGAAGACTGGTACCAGTTCGTCCTTCTCCTAGAGAAGTGGCAAAGCTGTTTACATTATAGTGTTTGAAAGAGATTCGAGCAAACAGTAAGGAGGAATCCAACGCTATGAATAAGAAGGTGATAGGGAATATGCAAGTCACGTTTATTTTGTATATCATGACAACGAAAATGTGTAATTGATGGTGAGTGTGGAGCGCGCTTGAATACACACTATTTCTGACAATCGCACTTACACAGAACTTAGAGGAGATAATCATGTCAACAGATATGGACTGATATGAAGCTGAAATTATCGTGATGCGCAAGAGGTTCAGCTTGTCTGAGATGCGGCTGCCAGTTTTGAGTAATAAGGAATATTATTTTGGGATGAGGTTATTAGCAAGGTAAGGGAGGTAAACGAGAGTTAGTAAGGAGAATAATTGAATGTAGATGAAGAAATGCTAGACAGTGTATAAGCGAAGGAAAAGAAGAGATTACCGGTTCCGGAGTTTCCGGCCGGGAAACTTTTTACAAGGTTCCGGAAAGTTCCGTTCCGTGCCGACCAACCATTCTCCTTATCAATTTGCTTTTCAAATTAAGATATATTTATATATATATATATAATATATTAGTATGTATATTATATTATAATATATATATATATTATAGTAGCTTATTATATATATATATATATTAATAGTATATTATTATATATATATATTTTATTTATCTATATATTATATATATATGGTATATAATATTTTAAAGTATTATATATCGTATATATTTATATATATATAGATAGGTTAATTATTTTAATAAATATCTATTTATATAGATATAATATATTATATATATAATATATATATAATATATATATATATTATATACAGTAATATATTAATATATATATTATATATACAGGTAGTGTTTTCACTATATATATTATGTATATATTAAATATATATATATAATGTTACTATTATAATATATATATATATATATTTATATAATATATATATTATATATATATATATATTGTATTATATATATATATATATAAAATATATATATATATATTAGTATATATTATTATATAATATATATATAAATATAATATTATATTATATTACTATATTATTATATATATATTTAATATGATTACTTAAGGTATTATAATATATTTATATAAGTATATATATGTATATATTATAATATAGTAAATATATATTATAATTATCTATTTATATATATATTATATTATAGAGACATTTATATAGCTGTTGACTCGTTAATATTTAGTTAAGGTTAATTAGTTGTTTTTGTTAGGTTAGGTTAGGTTAGGGTTGAGGTTAGGGTTAGGTTAGGTGTTAGGTTAGGTTAAGGTTAGGTTTAGGTTGGGTTAGGTTTAGGTAGGTTAGTTAGGTAGGTTTTAATGTCTTGATTGTCCATATTAAGGGTAGGTGTTAATGAACGGGTTTTGCGAGTGCTAACACTTTTAATCTCCATACTATTATATTTATAAACTATAATATATTATATATATATAGTATATAATATTTATATTATATTATTATAGTATATATATATATTATATATGTATATATAGTATATATGATATCAGTATAATATTATATTAATATATATAATATTTATATATATATATATATATATATAATATACATAGGGTCAAAAATCCATGCTCATAGTTTTGAGATTTTAAATTCAGCAATTTTAAATTAGAAATTTTGAAAAAAAATTAAAGCGATGAAATTTTGGTTTGTATAAATGTAATCTTAATTTGAAAAAGTTATTGGGGAGACATCTGTGTTGAAGAACTTCGTCCTCTCAAATATGACATTGGGAACTAAATTAATCGCCTTTATAATATTTTATTTAGTTATAGTCTCAAGTAGCATATCTAAACTCGTTGAAATAAATGTGTTGAAAAGTTATTATTAGTTGATTATTGGTTTATTGTTGTTGGATGTTATCCAAATTTTAAATGAGTTATTTAATGTTTTTCTACCATTTATATCTACTACTTATATATATGTGGAGGTATAGTAGTAGGTAAGAAGTATATTATTATTTATTAATATTTAGTTATTATATAGGCATGATTAGGTTATTTTGATTAGGTTTTTATAGTATATATATGAGGTATAGGTTCTTTATTTTTTATTTGTATAGATAGCTTAATGTACTATATTTATATATTTTAGGGAATAATCTTTAGGTTGGTGAATAATGGGAAAGATATTTATTTAGGTATTATTCCAAATCATCTAGTGTTAAATTATTATATATCTAATATATATATTACGGTATATATATATTAGTATATTGTATGATTGGGTTAGGGTATGTGGTAGTAGTGGTGGGGGGGGTGGTATTAGGAGTGAGGTATAGGTAGTGTGGGGGTAGGGGTGTAGTAGGTAGTATAGTATGATGTAGTAGTAGTAGTGAGTATAGTAAGTGATATGAGTATGAGGATAGGAGAGAGAGATGATGGAAGAGTAGGAGAGAGGGAGAGAGGCAGATATAAGGATGATAGAACTTCAATGCACCGGCAGGAAATAACTTATTATATTGTAATAATATGTGGCAAGCGTCGAAGATGTATTTATATATTATTATTATTATTATTATTATTATTATTATTATTTATTATATTATTATTATTATTATTATTATTATTATTATTAATCGTTTTTATTTATTATTATTATTATTATTATTATTATTGATTATTATTATTATTATTAATCAAAAAAATTATTTTCAAAATGCCCAATCAACAAATCAACAAAAATATTTTCAAATCCCTAATCAACAATCAGCATGAAATTATGTTTCAGAGGATCTCATTGAGATCAACAAGGATTTACGGCTCACAAATTCTAACACGTCCTCGCACGTGGTTATTCATACCTTTGCGCATACACATCTAGATATGATCTCGTTTATTTGTCTTTTTGTTTTCGGTGTATTTCGCGCACGCAAATGGCATATATAGATTGACGTATTTTATGTATTTATATATATATATTTGACTATATTGTATAAATTATTATATTATATATGTTATATTTATATATATATTAGTTACAATATAATATTATATTATTTGATATATTTAAGTATATATATTTATATATGTTAGTTTGTAATAATACCGGAGCCCAAACTTAGTATATCACTGTTTTTAAATGATTGATTGGTGGAGAGATTTGCAGGGTGTGTAGAAGGAGTGGTTTGAAATCAAACGTAGATAAGAGTAAGGTTATGTTGATGAGTGAGGACAGTCCTGCGGTGTCGAATTCTATGTTAGATGGTGAGCCGCTGGACCAAGTGTCTGCGTTAAATCTTATAGGATCATATTCTGTTTTTTGTGATGATTTAGAGGGATACGAGATGCGAGCTGGTTATTAGTAGAAGTTGTGATGCTGGGAAGGTGGCGGTGCAATTAATCCTTGATAAATGTTAAAGGAGTGCATTATTATGATGCGCTAGGTGTCTATTATGAGGGTATGTTGTTATCTGTGTAATTGTATGTTGTAGTGTTTAGACTATGAGTCTGACTTTATGAGGTATATTCTGAAGTTAAGATTAGTTCGTATGTTCATTTTGTGGGCGGTAAGGTGGGAGAACTGAGAAGAATTGATTAACGATTAAGGAATGAACGTATTTGAGAGAGAGAGTTGTGTGGTGGAAGAAAGATCTAAAAGAGAATAGAATTATAACTGTAAGTAAGTTTGAGATGGATCATGGTTCAGGTGGATAGGTACGATGCATGTCGGTTGGTTTAGAAAGAAGTGTGAGGTTGAGGAGTCAGTAAGGAATTCTGGAGGAGTGAGAGATGGTGAGTTTTTGCAGAAGGCGAGAGAAGGCAGTTTGCTTATAGGATGAAATGGCAAGGGTTTGTAAGATTGGTAGGTTGTGGCTTTCAAATGTGGCTGCCTGATGAATCCCCACTATGTGACGTAGATGCCATAATAAGTTAGGGTCCCTGCGGCCGGGTGTAAGATCTAGAGCTGGTATTTCTGACTGCGACGCTAGTTCTCATTAAACGGTAAGCAGAAGAGGTCGGTAACTTGCTGAGGCTTTTCTTTTGACTGGTGTCAGTACCTAATTGGTTAAGATCATTTTCGTGTTTCCGAGTGCTGAATACAATTTCATTCTTATCCCTCCTGAGACTGGGGAGACGAAGTGGTGGATGAATATATTAAATTAGTATTTATTATACTTAGATATTATACTGAGAGTAATGAAGAAAGTAGTATTATTTCGTTTGTTTAATCTAAGTTTCCTATACAACGTTAGTAGCTAGTACAAGTAAACTAGTATTATATAGTTACTATATATATAATTCGTTATCATGTAATTTATATATATATGTCTATATAGTTATATCACAGTCTGTTACAACAGAGGATATTATTTATATTTATAATACTTATTTATATTATTTATGTATATTTTAATTTAATTATTATATAATATATATTTCTATATATATATATATATATTATAATATATTATTATAATATATATATATATTATAATATATTTATATATTTATTATATATATATGTATGTTATAATTATATATAATATATATTAATATTATATATGTATAGTATATATTATTAGTATTATATATTATATTTATATTATATTATATATTTATAGTATAATAATATTTTATTATATTTTATTTTGTGATATTCAAGTATTCAGATCTCATTTTCGGACTTTTTCCTAGAATTTAAGAGGAATAAAATTGCTTCTTTTCAAAAATTTTGATTTGTTAGCTTTCTATTCCATTATTATTATTATTATATTATTATTATTTATTATATATTTATTATTATTATTATTTTATTATTATTGAGTTATATATTATTTTTATTTAGATTAATGTATTAATTATTGTTATTATTATATTATTATTGTTATTATTTATGATTACGATTAATTAAGATTATGATTGTCTCTATAGTATTATTCAATGTTTTACATTAATTACTATTAATATTATTTTAATTTTATTACTTTTTGAATTATCATTTGCAATTAAGAATTATTATTTTTTTTAATATATTACTTAAGTAGTTTAATTAATACAATGGTGAGTATTATATAGATAGTATAATTATTATAATTATTATTATATTTATTATAATTTATATTATATATATATATTATATATATATTGTATTATTATATATATATATGGCTATATTATAGTATTATATGGGTTGTCAGCATCTATTTATATTATAAAACTTGGTACTTATGTTTATCATAGGTTTTTATATATTATAGTATTATATATTATTATTTTATATTATTTTATATTAGGGGTATATTAATATTAGTGTTTAGTAGTGATGTGGAGTATTATTGGTATTGTTGTATATTTTATTAGTATAGTATTGTATTTATTTGTGTTAGTTATATATGTATATGATGGTAGTAGTATGTCGGTTTATATGTTAATTATATTGTTAGTTTATGAGATATGTATAAAAATGTTAATGTATTATATTAGTAGTTGTATTGTATATATAGTATAGGTATATTATTAGCTATTATATCCAGCGAGTATATTAGAGGTATGGTTTGATATTGGTAGTATATATAGTATTGTACTATATGAGTAGTTGTATGAGTATGATGTAGTTGAGATATATAATTGGGGATATAGGGTGGGTAAGGTTATATGGGTAGCAATATATATTATATAGGGGTAGGGTGTAAGGTGGGTATAGTTATGTATTATCGTGGGTATTGGGGTTTAGGGGTGAGTATAGTATGGTGGTATGATTAGTAAGTCAGTAGTGTGTATATTTAGGGTAGGGAGTGAGGTATTATAGGGTAATGGTGAGTGTAGTAGGTATCTATTCCTTAACTTAGGCTTTATATTAGTGTATATATATATAGTGTAATATGTAGTATATTATTTATAGTATTATTATATTATGGAATAGGGTTAGTGTATTGATGTAGTATAGGGTAGGTATTTAGGGTATGGTATGATAGGGGTCATATGGTTGGGTATTGTATGATGTAGGTTTATTGTATAGGGGTTGGTTAGTATGTTATTGAGTTATGGTAGGTTGATGTATATGGGTTTGGTGTGGTGTGGTAGGTGGTTAGTGTTATGTTATGCTTAGTAGTAGGTATATAGTATTAGGTGTTATATGGTTCATTTTTTTTTTTAGTGTAAAATTTTAAAATGAAAATTATTATTTATTATTATTATCTTTTATAGTTATTATTATGGTGATTTTTTAGTTATTAATTATTATATTATCTATATTCTCTATTATTATTCTTATATTATTATATTATTTATTATTATTATTGATGTATCTATTTATAGTTATTTTTTTTATTTGTGATAATTAAAATATTTTTGAGTGTATTATTAGTAGTGAGTTATTATTATTATTATTTTATGATTATGTATTTTTCATTATGTGCATTATTATTATTGAATTGGATAGTATAAATCTTGACCCCTTATTATGTTGTATTATTATTATTATTATTATTGATGTGTATTATTTTTAGGTTGAATCGTTGAGTTAGTTATTAATTAATAGTAATTGATTGGATTGTATTGTGATGATGTAATGTTTGTCTGAGTGATGAGTGATGGTGTATTAGTTATTTATTGATGTAATGAGTTATAATTTATCGATGTGATTATTTATTGTGAACTTATGATGTTTATTTGTATTGATGTATTATTATTTTATTGATTTATTGTGATTTGGAGTTTGATTGGTTTACTTATTGTGTTTTTGGATTAGTGATTATTGAATGAGTAGTAGATCTCGTTATACGTGCCTTGTTTTTTTTTTTTATATGCTCAGTTGGGTAATATTAAAGTGTTAAATGAATTTCACTTCTTGATTTAAATAAGAATTAGCGGAAATAAATAGAATCGAATATAAAAGTAAAAATAGAGAATTAAATAAATAGTAATTAGTGATTTCCTGTGAATCAGAGTTTTTAGTGTGTTAAAATTTGCTTAGGGGGGGGGGGGGGGTTTGCTCGTTCGTGCGGTGTGGAAAAGTGCATAGATTGTGAATTGATTACTAAATAATGGGAGCGGGGGGGCGGAGGCTTGTTGTAGTGAGGGGGATAAGTGAGAATCATAAATATCGAAGACATGATAATTTTGGATTTGTAATTGTGTAGTAGATTGCTATATTTATATCGAAGAGTTGTCAAGTCTCCTCACTATGAATTAAAGGTGGAGTTAAATAAGTTTCCTGCAACAAAATAAAAAGATTTGTGAGATAAAGAAATTAGTGTTTCTTTTTTATTAAAAATTAACTGCTTGATATTCCTCGTTTAATAAAGCCTTATAATCAAATTTTAATTTGAGGTTTCAGGTAACACGTGTTTAAGCTTCCACATCTGAAATAATTTATTTGGTAAATTAAAGTGCTTGATTTTGTACTTAAATCTCTACAACTTATGTTTAACATATATATTTAGGGAAAACGCTTTTGTAAAAATTATAATTAGAAATTGTATTATATGTTAGTGATATGGTATTGAGGGGGAGGGTAGTGGGTATCGTAGTGGTAGTGAGGTGGGTGTGTAGGGGTTGAGTTGGGTGATAAGTAGGGGGGTATGTATGTTATAGGGTGGCTAGTTGTTGTATATGCTGCGTAGGTAGTGGGGTAGTGGGGTGGTAGTAGTAAGTTATATGAGGTATTGTGATATAGTAGCTATTGGGGGGCTAGGTAGGTAATTATAAGTAGGGTTGGAGTGAGTAGGTGGGTTATTACTGGGTTTATTATATGAGGTGAGTTAGGGAAGTTGGTGGCAACTTGCATGTGTAGATATTAAGGGTGTGATACTTTATAGGTTAGCTATAGGGGTAGTTAGGGTGTGGATGTGATATATTAGTAGTAGTGGTGGTGTATATATATGATAGGTGGGTGAGTATAAGGTGAAGGGGTATAGGGTGTAGTATAGGTGTAAGAGGGGTATAAGGTAGTGTGAGGGTTATATTATATGAGGGGTAGGGTGTGGGTGGGTGGGGTAGGTAGTAGTAGGGTTGTTGGTATGTCATCAGATTATTTTTTTGTCAGACGAGCGCTGTTGCGTGATGTTTGATTTAATATCCGGAATGCGGAATGCTGGAAGGTTGTATATATATTTTATATATATATAGTGTATATATGTATAGGTATATGGTGTATAGTTATTGGTTAGGTAGAGTTATTATCAGATTATATATTTAGTAGGGTGTGTATATTTTATATATGTTAGTGGATATATATATTATAATGGTAGTTGTTTATATAGTTTCGATTCTATGGCAACAATCTGATTAATATAGGATTGTTGTTACCGGTGGTGGGTGGATGTTTCGGAAGCGGGGACTCGGAGGAGCTCAGTGTGCGACCGGGCATAGACCTGTCTTTACCCAACCTCCGCCCTTATTTTAAAAGTATATTTTATTCATAAGGTATTATATATGTTTTTTTGGTCACTAGTATATAGGTGAAATGTCACAATCTAGGAAGGGATTGTGTATTGAAAGGAACATCAATTTTTGGATGTCTTTGCTGCTGAGCGGAGCGCCTGTTGCTGCTGTGTTTAGGTGGGGATGGATGATGTAGCCAGGCATTGGCTAAACGTATTTCTCTCACTTTCGGAACGACAGTTTGTCCAGTATTTCGCTTTGCAATTTCCTCAAGGCGCGTGGCGGTAGATGCCGTTGGTTGCTGGCGGTTCCAGCCGACTGATAGATTTTATTATTTGTAGTAGTACGTTTTTCTTGTGATTTTTTCAATTTATTTGCACTAATTTCTATTCGTTAATTGGTGTTTCTTCATCACTATTGCTGTAGAAATTCTTCAGTGATGTGTTATTGCATTACGTTGTAGAAGTGCTTGGGTTCTGTAGGATTGTTGCGTTGTGCGTTTATTTCATTTACAATGAGTGGTGATAATAGCCTATTCAGATTGAAGATTTCACTGCAATTCACAGAAGGTGACGTATTTTCATTGTTTATATTATTGTATGACAGGAAAACTGTGGTCGTTAATAGAGGTGGTGGATTCGTGACGTAATGTTGCAATTATGTATGCATTGGTCATGTTAGTTCCCGAGAAACATAAGACGTTTTGAGTTGAGTTTCTATGTTGCAGTCTCTCATTTAAAGGGTTGCGTTTAGATTCATCTTAAGTGATTCTTTTTGATGAAGATCTTTATCAATTGAGACTAATAATATCGCGCAAGCAACGCACAGGTAAATGCGCGGATGCAGATGCGGATAATGCGGGATCTTGTAATATGTGCGGTGGAGGATGCGTTTGGATCTATTTTAATCATTTCTGTGCATTTTTGTAGACGGTTATGTTATACCTGACTGGCTACTATATGATATTTATTAGGGATTATACTATATTAGGTATAATAAGAGGGGTAGGTGAGGTGGAGGGGGGTGATGTGCTTTTTTAGTTATATATTTAGGTGGTTATTTTAGTTATAGTTAGTATAGTAATTTGTATATATTGGGTGAATATGGTGAGTGAGGGGGCTATAGGGTGAGGTGGTAGGGGATATATTATGATTTATTAGTGGTATATTTACTATAAGTTGATGATGAGGCTTTTACCTCGTGGTTTGTATGAGCTAGGGAGCGTGGAGTGATATGTACTAGGTTAGTAGGTGATTGAGTGTCATCTGTGTCGTAGGATTAACATTTTAAATTTTCTTTGTACAGTGTAGATAGGTACGTTATGGAACTAGAGATTTTATCCTGATATTTTGGAGGGATGGTGCGTGGCGCCCGGAGCGGAATCGACGGGGCTTGGGAGGTATGCGCGCTCTTGGTGTTGACGGTCCCCATGGGTTGTTTGCTTATTCTGCGGTGGGATATTATTTTGTTGATTGGGAGTCGGAATTGGAGTAGTTTGTGTGCCTTGGTAGTATGTGAGGGTGTGCGTGTGGTTGTGTAATGAGTGGAAAGTGTTGTTGTATAGGTGCTAGGAATAATACATTTAGGACTGGTGTATTTACTTTGTTTTAGTGGCAGGGGGGTTGTTGGTAGTGTTTTAGATGTTAAGTGGGGTTTTGGTTTTGTTTTGAATAGCGATTGGTTTCTGTAAGAGATTAGTATCGTGCTATCATGTTTCTAGGATGGGGTCTCAGGTGGGGGGTAGAATTGGGTTTCTATTTGAGTGTTGCGAGTGGTGGAGCTGGGTGTGGAGGATGCGAGCCAGAATTCATTGAGTCTTGTTTTTAATCGTATCCCTATTTTGCGTGGCTGATTGGGGACGATGTGATGAGTCGTGGTTGAGCATTAGCTTAAGATTGGGACGAACGGATGGATGGTCTATGGTATGAAAATTATGAGGGCGTCGTATGTGCCGGCAAAACGTGGTT
This sequence comes from Trachelipus rathkii, assembly GCA_015478945.1. Classification (NCBI taxonomy): domain Eukaryota; kingdom Metazoa; phylum Arthropoda; class Malacostraca; order Isopoda; family Trachelipodidae; genus Trachelipus; species Trachelipus rathkii. Next base: position 14,275 of record JABUQX010138315.1, read on the forward strand.
TTCTCGTTAGTCTGCTTTTTATCGCATCTTAATTTTTAGTTTGGTCTGTGGTTCTAGAGGTATTATTGATTATTGATGTGGAGTGGGTGATGTCATGTATGTTATCAAATTGTTAAGTCCAAGGAATGGTGGGGGTGTTTAGATGGAGGGCGTTTTGTGAGTCTGTTGTTCTTATGGAAAGTGTTTGGTATGGGTGTTTGACTCTCTATTTTCGTTACAGCTGGTGATTTATTGGGCTGATTAGGAAGGATTTTTTGATGACGAGGATGTCATTTCTGTTTGTTGCTTGGTAGGCTGTGGGTCGACCGGGGTGCAATGTGGGCCAAGTTGGGTTTTAATAGTTATTTTTCCTGTATGTTTTGAGTGGTATACGAGGGAACATGATTATGTTGGTTATTAGTTCATATTTTATTTTCTTGCATAAATATTTAAAATTCTTATATTATTGATGGTGATATGTTGGTTAGGTTATGATCGTGCATAAAGTTAAGATGTAAAGATGAATAGTGATACGTGATTTTTTTCGCCTGGGGAAACTGCAAATATATATTGTGAAATAGTTCGAGAAGTGTTGTTCACCTGCTTAGAACAACTCTAATTGTGCGAACCTGGAATAGGAAATTCTGCTATTGATTTTTATTGTTTTATTGATGCTTATTTCTATTTCTAATATTTTGTCTACTAATAGGTGAAGTAGGAGTGTATCAAATGCTTTATTTATGTCTATTGACCACTAGGAGAGTGCGAGAGGATGATGATGATTTTGGTTAAAATAAATAATGATGTTTTGTGTTGGGTTTGTAAGTAGCGTAGTTAGTGAAATGTTTGGTCTGAATCATGTTGTGTATCTGGAGGGGTGATAAATTAGATAGATTTATTCAAGATTAACTCTCGAGTAAACTTTAGGATATAGTAGAAGTAGTAATATATACATCTGTCTTATATGAGGCCAGTGATTGCTGTGTTAGTTTATTTAAGGTTTGTATTTGAGTATGGGGGATATGTATGTTGCGCTTCAGAATTATGAGGAGGTAGCGTTGGTTTTTGTTCCAAGCAGGTAATATTAATATTTATATATATATATATATTTATATATTTTATATTATATTATATTTATTATATTATATTTTCATATATATGTTTTATATTATATTTTTATTTTTATAGGATATGTGTTTATATATATTATTCATCATATATATATATATTATATTAATGTTATATATAGATTATTTTATAGTATTTTTTGTTTATATATATATTTATGTAGATAATTATCATAATATTATAATTATACTATATATTATATTTATATAAATTTTATATTTGTTTATTATTATATTATTTTACTTATATTAATATATATAATTATTTAACTATATTTTATATAATATATATGATAATAATATATATATATATATATATATATATATTATATTTAATATAAATATATATATATTTATGATTATCTGTTTTTATGTATATATATATTATTATTATGTTTATTACTTTATTTTATTATATCTATTTTATATTTATTTATTATTTATTACCTCATATATTATCTCTATTTATATATAATACTATTTATTTATTTATATCTTTAGTAATATATAATATATAGATTTTATGTAAAAATATCAAATAAAGAAAACGCAAAAACACATGGGAAACTCTATACAACCAGCACATAGTTCGTAAATGAATTTGAAGTTTTCAAAATAGTTTTGTTCTTATAGTGATTGTGTGAGGAGTTTTCTAACTTAATTATTTGAGGAGCTTTTATTTTTTTTGCTTCACGTTTTTAATCTATGCAAAATTAACTTTACCACATCCTTGCTCTTTTTATATGTTCTGTAATTTTTCGAATCAAAGATTTTTTCGTTCTGGTGGATTAAGCAGCTATTAAATTTATCTTTTCCATCACTATTCTCATAACCTAATGAATGCGTTTATTAATCTCCTTGGTTCTAATTTATATATATTATTTTTTTTTTTGATTATCATAGGTTTTATCTATATAATTGTGTTCATTTTAATTAAAAGAAATAAGTTCAATGCTATGTTTTTCCGATGCATCGCTCGCGATAATTAATTATCCGTATCAAGGCTTCTTCATCTCTAGGATTAACAATGATGCGCAGATAAGCTACAAAGTCTTTTATTTCCAAATAATTCGTTCCTGATAAAATGACCTTCTAAAATAGTATCTCAATTGTACTCTTGATGATATTTATACTTTTTTTAATCTGTTGAGATTTTTTTTTTACTTTCATACAGGAGGTGAGTAAATTTAATACTTTCCAATGTTTTGAGAAAGGTTGATACTTTCGGTTGTGGACTTGGTGATGATATTAGATTTTCCAGTGGTTGTTATGAAATGTTAGACTTTCCACGGTTGAGTATAGGTTGTAACTTTCCATAGTGATCTTGAGATATTCATTAACTTCTCTAATTTGAGGAATTCCAGAACTAAGATACAATTTATCATGATTATTAGCTAGGGCCAAGACCTTATTTGCTGGGAGGGGATCGCATACTGCGCAGAACTGTTGAATAGTTATGTCGTAAGAGAGCTTTTTTTTTTTTTTTCAGTGTTAAAATTTTTTAACTCAAATGGTCCTTTAAGTAGAGACACCCTGGTCTTTTCAACTGGCGACTTCAACTAGTAAGCCCTTCCAAGATCGGTAACTTTGGGCACTGTGTATTACTTATTTTACTAGCGGATGTTGGCAATAGTAGCACTTGGACGCGAAAGAGAGTAAAGAAAAAGAGTTCATCGTGGTGATGTGAAATATGGTGATTACTTGTTCTCGTTATTAATGAGATTTGGAATTATTTCATAATTTTTATATCCTATAGGTGATAATTTAATAATCATAAGGTAAAATAATATAATTGAATGGAATGTGAATACGGAGATAATGGAATTGAATATATCAGGCATGAAAATAATAATTCGTATTTATATCGAACTGTATGGTTAATATTGAGCGATATTCCAATAATATGTTAATGAATTAATAATTTATGTTTTGATTAATATAATTCTATTAGGTAGTGGTATTGATTTGGTGGGTGGGTCAGCAATCATAGGCTCGTGGAGAGGATGGGACCTAAACCCCTTCTGGTAGAGGGAGAGAGAGGCCATAGTTGTATACCGAAGTTGGCAACCGGCAAGTTTGTTCTGCATGCATGCTTTTTGCAACTGGTTGTGCTGGGGCGTTTTGGGTTCTTTTAAGGGCGAGAGCTATCTTTTTGCGATATTGCGCTTAGTTTTTTCATAGTTACTGTTCAAAGTTAGGGGTTGTTCTGATGAGGTGTGTGTGGTTAGAGACGAATTTAGGAGTCTTGGAAGACCGCACTGGGTTCCGAGGTTTTCGAGCCCGAGAGAAGGCGCAAGATTTTAGCCCCAAAGGGGGCGCGCAGCCGCCAAAAGGGGGCTTTTGGTTTCCTAGACAGGTTTTAATGGTGATAATCATTTCGATGCGTTCCATCGATTTATTCGTGATCGATTACCCTAAATCGATCTTTAAATCGTATTTTTTTCTACGTGCTCTGGTTGTTTAGTAACACAGAAAAAATGTAAGTCGACAAAGAAAACTAATTATTACTAGTACACTTACATTTGCGGATTTGAATCGTGTGGTTGTTAATATTGAGGAGGCGCAATGCCGCGATTCGCCGCCCTCCTTGTTGCGTATATGTAGAGAGTTGTTTATAGGTGGTTGATCGGAAGGACTTGGATATGTATAAGGTCTATGATGATGGGTTTATAGGCTCGCATACGGTGAATGTTTTACTAATTGTGTGTGGAATGCTATATAGAGGTGGGGTTTCACCCCCGGAGGGTGCGTAGCGCCGATATTGCGCTGTTACGCCTTTTGTGGCGTGATCAAGATTTTGTGTGGGTGAGTTTTAGGGCTTAGTATCGGAGTTACGTTTTTTTTTGGGTGCGACTCGAAATGGTCTTTACGTTTTTGGTTCAGGTTTTGCAAACGATGGCGCCGAAGGTCTGTCTGTGATCGACGATTGGTGACTACAGGTACCGATGGCGCGCGTTTGTGGGCGGCATGTATTCGGATTATTCACTTGTGGTGTATTATTTATTATTGATATTTGACGTTTCGTCGATAGATTCGATTTTGTGTCCGTACAGGGTTGAAGTTCTTGTATTGTGTCGATAAATACGATCCTGTTGTAAAGTTCGGGACTCGTTTTGTTTACGGTCATCCTTGTTTGCGGTCGAGCTTTGGATTTCCATCCGTTAGTTATCTTCTTCGTTCATCCGGTTCTGAGCTGTGATATATAGTCGTATCCTGGGTTATTGAGGTTAGGACGGTATCTGTTGTCAAACTTTGGTGATGATTTGTCATGAGGTGATAAGGTGCTGATTCATTGGAGACTGAGTTTTGGGGCTGCCGTTATGTGTTTTCACCCCGGTAAGGGTTTGTTGTCCGCCTTAGCACGCCAAAGGTCAATTCTATTTTCTGAAAACCATGTTAGGATTAACGTATTGGAGTGAAATTTGGATGTGAGCTTTATGGTGATGACGCAATCTCCTCGGAGACGTAGACTTACGTTTCCTTCTGCATCCCCCTGGATAAGGGGGACGCTACCTATCCATTTTAAAAAATTAAATAACTGATTGTGAAGCTTGAAACTTAGGGAGTTGGGTTCTGAGGAATTTGGAGTCGGAGTAACGGATTGTTTGAAGTTTTGGAATGGATTCGGAGACGGAGTCGAGTTGGGTTCGTTTCGGAGTCCAGAGGACTCCACCGAGGGGGTTTTCTCTCCTTTGAAAAAGAAAAGGTTAATGCATTGGAATGCACACAACAGAGATAAGAAGTAAAAGAAGCATAAGGAAGAGGATAGGAGGTAGGGAAAGGGAGAATATGTTATAGTTTAAGTATGAGAGGAGGAAGCGAGTGTAGTATATGTGTTGACGGATTTCATGCTCCGGTGGCTGGCTTTCGATGCGTTATGCTTAAGTTTTAATTAATTTAATTCTAGTAATGACGATACATATTTTTGATGTCTTTATATATTGTTAGTTTAGGATGATATTTTGTCACGTAGTGTGTTGTAGACTTTCCCTCATAAGTTCTTAAGAGGTAGCTGTTATTTCAGGCCTCCTGCTCGAGTGCGTGTTCGCGCCGCAGTGCGCCGCTTCGAGCTCTAGGCGAATGTCCGCCGCGAAAACGGGCTTTGTGTCGCGCCCACGCAGTCGCCATGTTCTTTTTGCCTGTCTTCTGGCCGTGATCCGAGCGGTTGTGTCGCGCGCCACTTTGCAGGCCGCGCCCGCCTGGTCGCGAGTCCGACGTTGCTGAAGGATATATTTATATTATATATTATATATTATTTAGTATATTTAGTTAATGCAATTTATTTAGTATTATATTTTATTTACGTTAATTATTTATGTTATATTATATATATATTTATAGACATATTTTATATTTATATTATTTTATTTTATTTTATTATTGGTTGTATTTTAGTTATTATTTGTTTATAGTCTTTTATATTATGGTAATCTTTGATTCGGGCATTCTGGAAAAGGTGTATGTACAAAGCGTTCATAGGGCTTAGGACATTAAAACATAGTTTTCTATGTGCATTTTTTTTTTGTATCAATATTATATTTTTTTTTCCGAATACTGAAGATCTTATTACATTTAATTATTGGTAAATGAGAAATACATATCATGACATATAAGTTTTTTATTTAAATTATTTATTTGATGGGCGGCCATTCTAGATTAGGAGATTGAGCTAGTACGTTTGAGTTCTTCGGTATATGGGGAATTGAGTTTCAAGTTCTTATTTAGTTTTGGGTGTTTCTTTCAGTAGATTTTTACTTATGTTGGTAGGCCATGCCGAAAGGAGTAAGCCATAAATACAAACTTGTCTTTTGCATACAACCATTTTTCGGCATATTTCGGCCAACAGCACTCATTCGCTTTTCCGCTCTAGAGAGAAGGTACGACGGGGTATCGCTGGATTTGATAGTGTATAAGGCATCTTCTGTATACTGCATTGATCGGGAAGGTGCCATATGTTTCAGGTGTGAGTTATATATCGTAGATTAACCAAAATGAGCCTATTTGATATTAAGTCTCTCGAGTATGGCTAACAACTTTAAGATGATATTTTAATGTTTTTCGTTTTTCCATTATCTAAGACAAAGCATTGAATTTGTGCAGATGTCTAATCAGTGAAACATAATGACATGTTAGGCATTGATTATTGTTGTCAGCATCATATTGGGTTTCCAATAGTTGCGTACATCAATACTGTGTTAGCATCATCTACCAGAATGCATGTGAATAGCCCCAATCTTTCATTTATTCACTCAAGGTTCTGTCTACCTCTGTTCATCAAGGACGATGTCAGGACAGATGATCCACATATCTAGCGTTTCTTAGCCAGATTCAAGGCTGTCGATTAACTTGAGAGATTGCGTTCAACTGATATGATATAAGGTATAGTTTAGGTTGCTATCATACCACATATTGGAATACAGGTAGTATATTGGTCTCTCCTTCTGCCTGTTTTTTGCTGTTATATTGATCGAAATAAGAGATCGTAATAGATTGACACTACATCGATGGGTATTACAAAGGTTCCCGCTGCAACAGTTAAGCGTCTGTATGAGAGGCTAGCAACGAGAGTCCCATCGATCTAGTCACCAGTGTAGGTCGAAGAATATGTTCTTACTGTCTGGAGAATTCGTATGTATTTTATTTTGTGTTTTCTAGCAACTCTTTATATTGGTTTAATGTCTTCTGTAGATTCCTTTTCTTTCAACCTAATCGAAGAAAGTAAACATGAGAATAACTGACATCGCAATGAATCATATGCAGTCACAACGGGTATATCTTATTTTTCGTTCGACACAACATAAAAACAACCAACTAAACAACACAAACAACAACAACACAAACAACACAATCAACGTGCAGTTGATGACCTAACTAAGAAATATGTGCATCAACATAACCTTATACAACACCATACGTAACGAATACAACTACTAAATAACAATCAGTTCTCAAATATTCTTTGTCATACCTAAAGGAACTATGTTATTTCTATTAACTGATAAATAATATCATGTTATTTATATATCCGCGATAGAATGAGTAAATAATAGTCAAACTTGACCATTGCATCGCCACTTTCTTTCCTATGGCCGCTTCATTGTTGTCTTTGTTTTTCTGTGATCTATTGATACCTTATTATGGTGCTATTAGCTTTCAACTAACATTATTAGGACTATAAACGGCAAAGCTTTTTATTTTCATTTGTTAGTGATTTCAGTGTTATTGCAATATTAGATATTGGATCGTTTAGTAAATTTATGTTCCGGGCTCTCTTTTCAGCTAACTTGTCTTGTGTCTGTTGTCCTACAGGTTGCGGGGAAAACCTTTGTCTGTTATACTACATTTTAAAAGGAGGTCGGTGGATTTATCGAACAAAAGCCTGTTTTAAAATCGATATGGTGTTTTACGGTGATAGTTTCACGTCAAAGAAAGTTTAAAGTTTGACTTACAAAGATGTGAATGTGTTCGAATTTCAGTCACGTAACAGGGTTAATATTGACATAAAAGCTCTTCGAATGTTTACCAGGGCATCAAACTTAATAATAACCTGTGATGATTTGATGGCATAAATAATGAATGAGGGCTAAGCCGAGATCTTTCACAGATTTACTCTCGCATTCATTATAAAACATCACATGTATTTTTTTATAACACAGAATATCTTTCATCAGAATATAGTATATGAGAGCTGTTCTTAAAACACGCAAGTATAATCCTGTTTGGACAAAGACGGGCATATGAGTCAGGTCAAGATGTTGTGGCACCCCAAATATTCCCCTACTCAACGTAAAGAGTTCTTAAAGGTATATTACAAGAGTTACAATCTATCCTCATGGTTATTTCTTCTGTGAGCTTTCATTCCTAAGAACACGCATAAGAGTGTAGTAGAACTTGCGCTACAAATAACTTACCTTAACGAGATTGAGAACAGTACTATCAATACCTGAAATAATGAAATACTCTATGATAACAAAATATTCCTTTTTAGATGAGAAAATAAAAGCAACCGGAAACTTTCTGAAAAACGTAAACTGACTGATAAAAATGAAAATTTATACAAATGTATAGCGTGAAGTATCGCGCTAAATCTATAAAGAGCAGAATGTTCCTTATAACAGAGATGCTCAGAAGTAAACGTTACGGTGGCACAGAACACATCAGTTATAAACTGGCTGCTTAACCAGTAAAGAAAGCTTAAATACATAAAAAGAAAACTATTGAAAGCACAGGTGGGGTGCGCTGTTCCTACCTTTATCTTTTCCGTTATATTTGTTCCTGTTGATGACAAGTGCTTGCTCATGATGAAGAAGGTACGGTTTTAAAACCGCTACAGCCGATTCCGAGAAGAGTTTGAACATACTAACATCAGAAATTACTCTCCCCAACAGCCAACAACACACGAACAGAAACAACAACAAAACAGCAGAAACAACAACAATAACAACAACATAACAACAACAAACAACAACAACAAGGTCGAGCAGGGCGCTCAAATCAGACATTCAGCAGCGTCAGGTCGGATATAATCCTTATCACCCACTGATTAACAGCAGCCTTTGAGATTTATATGATCCTCAAGTTGAACAGGATAAATAATTTATGAGGAAGGAACTGCAGGCAAATTATTAAACTCCAAGCTGACTTCAATGGAAAAGAATCCTATATCAAAAATGCTATACGAAAATTAGTAGATATATAAAAGTTTTAGTTAATATCACACGCAAGGAAATACAGCTCTTAACAACAGATACTAACCCCCACTGACGAAGAAGAGAAGACAATTTTAGACATATACTCAAGGAAAGCCTACCAATGAGGAGTGAGGAGAGTTAGAAGGCTCTATATAATCTTTTAAAAGATCAGATTCAGTGGGACGATCTCGGGGTCAATTTATTATTGATGGGCTGATAGACAATACAGTGACTCGATATTGGTTGGACTTTGCAAATTATCTGATCTCCTGCTGTGAATGGAAGGAAGGTCCAGTTTGACAGGATGGAAACAGGATCAAACAGAACTTCCAGACTAGTCTAATTTCCAAGAAAAGTTTAATCATGATATACAAACAAAGATTACGCGGTATCTGGATAATATTCCATGAATGCCTGACCTGATCAAGTCCACGCTGGCTACTTCTGTTTGCATCGGAAGATACAAGTTGATAATAGAAGTACATTTACGAACAAGAACGATGATCGAAATAAGAAAAATCCATACAAAGTAATAAAAAATGGATAAGCGTCTGATTATTTATTATTGATTTTTAATTTGATTGTATTATTGTGTAATTTAAAAATTATCGTATATATTTCTAATGTTGACCTTTGCCTGTGAACATATGTTATGTTTTAAGACTTGTAATTTAAAAATAGTTAAATTTTTGTAATTTACAAAAATAAAAAATAACTTCATATAATTGATTTTTTTTTTATAACTAACCTTTTCAAATACTAATAAATGGAAGTAAAAATTTCGCTGATTGTTCTAATGGTCATGTGTGAAATCATCGGGATGACTACGGAGAAGCGGTCGATAGGTATTACTTAGTTGCATCGCTCGAAAGCAAGCCATAAGTTTACGCGGGGTTCAAGGTTTGTTCCTTCTAAAAACGCTTTCCTTCAAAAGTTAGTTGACAGAAAGAGTGAAAAATATTTAGAGGAGCGTAGTGAGTCGCTTTTAAACGGGCTTCGATTTAAGACCTGTATCACGAAAAGAAGTTACCCCTTCTACACGCTGAAAACTATAGCACCCGTCCGACATTATAGATATCGCGGCTACTGGCAACTAGAATTACACCGATATGGAATAAATACGTAAATCTTACAATGAGGGGTTAAACTCGGTAATAATTCTTATATCTGCGATTAGATGTAATCCAGATACTTATGGTTTTAAAGTTTTAAAAAAGCAATAAATCAAAAAGTCTGTTGCTGCAGCAGTCAGAGAAATAAATAAAGATGGTAGATACCCCAAAATGATAATGACAAGATAAGGGTTACAGATTTTTAGGTAACAGAGTTTCAAGAAACAGGCTTTACAGAGTATGACCTAGGTATTACAACACATTTTCATTAATAAGCCTTTTTGCATCAGTTTGAAGAGACAAAGGAACTATAAATAGGAAAGCAATGCATAAGGTATTTCACAAGATGAATACATTTAAATATATAATACTAAGGACTTGGCTTACCCATATAATCGAGCTCTCAAGATAACCACTTAAGAATACCCCTATAGAGATGGTGAACACAAAACCATCTGTACACACTTAAAAAAGGAAAAATAAGCAAGATAGATAGATAGATAGAGGGGACTATGTGAGAGTATCCAGAACTGATGAGAAATTTCAGAAATTATGGGTATGGAGCTGATGGTGAGGAGAGGTTTTTAAGTAGATACTAATTCGAGATTTCCCGAGAGATGGGTTTAACAATTATAGCTATTTGATGATTGTTAGCATGGTGAAAATAAAAAGGAGGGTCTATGTAAACAAGAAATATCAGAAAGTACGACTCGATCCTAGAGTGCATGAGTAATAAATAGAAAAAAGAATATGTAGGATCTAAAGGAAAGGTAAAAATAAAAGTATCTTTCAAATGGGTAGGGTTATCCCAATGAGTTTAACCAGTTATGATTAAAAGCTAGTGAATTAGAACATGATCAGCTTTATCTTTGTGAAGCATGGTAGAAGTGAAGATAATTTCTATTTTACGCTGCCTCTATTCGCTTCTAAGGATCTACATCCAGAAATAACATACAGACTATACACTTCCAATTATTGAAGCCTATAACTTTCGGTTAGAGAAATGTTAATGAAAGAGGATAAGTGAAATGATAAGCTGGATTGCCGATATAGAGAAGGCCTGAATCATATTTGATATTATTCGAATATAACTATGATAATGTGATCAATATGTTTACAAATGTAAAAATTAACGATAATATGCCAGTCATCAAACGAGGCAAGAGAGAATATATACTTTAGAAAGTATACACTAAAACGAGTTCTATTATAATCGAGTTACGATGTGTTTTTCCTAGATTTAGAAACAAAAATTTGCAAGCAAGTCCCGTATGCTAATTGATTAGTGTTTCTTGTTAATAAATACCCGCGTTACAATAGTGTTAATCACAGTTATAATCTCAAGCTTCAAAGTAACCTGGAACGTGATCTAGGTTCTTAGTTTATTTTCGCCCCCTCGGGTTGGTTTCGTAATTGTCATTACTCATTTAAAAACAAAATGAAACATATTGAGAAATAAATAATCAAACCTACTCTAAAGGATCTAACCGCGTTTATATACCACGATGGAAGAGATGATGTCACTAAAAAATCGATATCGAGAGGTTTCATTAACATTTTGTATGCTGCTTCTAAGCTGTTTCAAGATCCTGGTATGGCCTACGTGTTCCATCTATACAGATATTATTATGACGATTGCAAACGTGCGGGATACTTAAAGCTCTTTGTTAGAGTACGTTGCATTTTTCCTAAAGATAGAAAGTTTATTTAGCTTTCCTAATGTTCACTACTTACCGGCTGAGTAAGACCCCGAACCTGAGTTCGATTCGTAGTTTATTAAGAGATGTTGAAGGGAAAACTTATCCCCATGTCACAAGCGGACAGCACGTGTGTAAAGTAACATATAAGAGGAACTCCGATAAATAAAAAATGAACAGGGACGGCGTCTGTCAGGGTTCAAGAATGCAAGAAGGGGATATGTTTTTAGTGGATTTTTTTGCTTTGCTTTGTTATGTTCCGACGTGCCATCCCTTTGTTTAAATCAGACGAGGCAATATTCTTGTAAAAAAGGCGGCTAAGGACAGGTATAGATATGTTCCAGGATATTTGGGAGGTGGTCGACCTCGAAACAGCTGTAGAAACGTCGAACTAGCGGTGTTCTGATGAAATGTTAGAGTGATGTTAAACAAAAATACGCTCGTAAGATGACATGGTCAAGGTGTAGGTGTTGTAAAAAACCTAGTTCGCACTAAAGGGAAAGGACCACTAAAGAAAAGTGTATTGATGTGTTTGCCCTCTAATAATGATGCTGAACCACTATTATTTTAACATAAATCAGTGGCAACCTGTAATATTTTTGTATATTAAAAACGTTTAAACAAATCTCGCATCATTATATACGTCCCGTGATTGTACCAGCAAGATGCATTTCCTCCATCCCTCCAATCCTGACTGCTGTAAAAGAGTGAAATTGGATTTTCTCTGTGAACCCTACAGCCGAATGTAGGTGAGTGAATCCAGCTTTTTTTAGTATTAATCCCCGTTCAGCAATCACAAATACAAGATGTAACCTTCGATTTCAATATCCCAGGCACTTCTGATCAATATCATCCCTCGAATGTATTTTTTATATCTGAAGACTAAGTTTGTAAACGAAGATGGGTCAGATCTCACAGGAACCGACCACAAAGTATCCACCGAGACAAATTTCCTTTCACACGTGTTTTAATCACTTGAGGTATTTTAAATGAACAGCATCTCTAGGAGCAATCAAGCGGCAAGTTACCTTATCGCCAGTTAATATTGAAACTTTATTAAATTATTGCTCAAGATGCAAAGGGAATCTCATCTACAATCATCTGGATATTACAATTTAAAAGATGCTGAGAGAACCACAGGACCCATGCTGGTAAATCTAAAAATAACACCTATGAATATTACGGGCGTGTAAATGGTGATATATTCTCTCGGAAAGACTTATTTTTCACCTACATCCTGTGGATACAGTATCAGGTTAACATAGATCTACAACCTGAATTTTGCTTTTATGTATATAGTGGCTCTTTTAGCAACAACGTCCGGTTCCAAAACTATCTTTAATTACTGGTGCATATCTTTATGTACGTAAAGTGAAATTAGTCTCCCCTTTAAACAATATGGAAAAGAGAAATCTCTTTTGAACCGACTACCAGCAAAATAACAATCAAGAGAGAGACTAAATTTTAACTTTTACCCATAGATTATGAGAATTAATATAACTCATAACATGTCAATGGGGAGCTTCCTCAGAAGGTAATAAATAGAGAATTATAGAAAACGATGCATAATCTTGGCAACTATGGCAGTCCCCCCTTTAAAAATTACCATCGGTCTTAGCGGGTCGTTTACATGTGAATGGTTCAACCTTGACCGGTCTGTGATAGAGATGATTACTGAAGACTCCATCCCATGCTCACTCGGCCTTTTAAGGACTTATTTGCCAATACCGGTATCATGCAGAAGATTAACGGTACAAGGCGTTCGTCTCAAGAATCTATCTGAAAACATAATTTATATGCATATGATCTCTACTGCTGATCTTTCACGTCTCTCTTACTCTTTAATCCTAAGAATAGGAACTTTAAAGGATTGAGTCTTAAATTTGGACAAAGTTTGACATCCTCAATCATAGTTCACGTGTATCTGGAGCATCCTCAAATCATGAGATTGACAGAACACGAAATATATCTTCGATTATTCATGATGAAAGAAGAAGAAAGTATTAAACGCTTCGGAAACGAAAGAAGATTTTTTAGGCGTTTCCATGCAATTGAACTATGTTCTGTGAAAATGGTTATGACTCTGGTCTGATCTTCGAATCACTTCTCCCCGGACGCTCGAAGTCAATGGACACTTGGATAGCTGTGTAATAAGCGAAAGCAAAAATGTTTGTTTATTTCCTAGACGGGCCGCATGTGGATACTATGCAAAGTCATCATTATGTAGTATCTTTTTTAAAAATATAATAATGTTCAAATATGTTCCTTTATATGCGTAATATAGGTCTACTTTAGTGTGGGTGTAACTGTATTTATTCATATATGTTTTTTTTAATAATGTTTCTTTTATAAAATTTAAATATACTTGATGCTAAAAATTTAATATTTACGATTATGTATGTTTTGCTCTTATGTTATATAGGCTTGTAAATAAAGCCTTTGTTTTTTTTCCCCGCTTTTTTTTTTTTTTTTTTTTTTTTTTTTTTTTTTTTTTTTTTTTTTTTTTTCAAAAGAACTTATTTATACAAAGAAAATAAATATGACTTGAATCAACAATAGATTGAGTTTTTTACGTTATGAACGTTAAAGTTTAAAAAATGAAAATAAAAATTAAGTTGAAAACAGAACACGTTTGCATTCTCGGAACGCGAGGGGGGCGCGCACCAATGGGGGTGCGGAGCTGCTCGAGCCTGCGTCGGAGAGCGCCGGCCGGGCGCGCCTGCGTGCGCCGGTTTCGCGGCGGATCGCGCCGGCGGGTGCGCCGGCGGGCCGGCGCGCATCGCCCATGTTCGCGGCGGATGCCCTGGCTGCGCGCCTGCGGGTTGAGCGAGTCACGCATCGACCAGTGAGCCTGATGAGCTACCCTTCTCTGCTTATGGAGGGAGTCTATAAACACCTTAGTCTGACATCTTACAGTCCTTATGAAACATATTAAAGACATTCAAATATTGTATCATTACATAAATATTTATTAACTAACGCCATCGCCATGAACCTAGCACCGGAGCATCTGTCACACCATGTAACTCCTTTTCCTTCTTCAGTCTTAGCTCTCCTCTTCCTCTCCCCTTTCTTAATTCTTTCTTCTTCTTCCTTCTTTCTCTGTTGTGAATTCCAATGCATATTCTTCTTCTTTTTCATAAGGAGGAACCCCCCTCCGGTGGGGTCCTGGATTCCGAAACCGAACCACCTCCGACTCCGTCTGCCGAATCCAATCTCCAACTTCAACTTCCGCTGCCGACTCCTGATGCCTCAACCCAGCCTCAAGTTATCAATCTTCTTACGATCATTTTTAGCTCATTTAATGGTGGTAGCGTCCCCCCTTCCAGGGGAGGATTGCAGGAGGACGTAAATCTGCGTCTCATAGAGGCTATGAGGGATCTCGTCATCAGTTATAAGCTCACATCCCAAATTTCAACTCCCGACTACTTTAGCCGTGAACATGAGTTTCAGGGACGAATATTGAGCCTTGGTGCTAAAGGGGGCAGCATCGCCTTAGGGGTGACCTGATGAGTCACCAAAACTCGCGTGGGTTCAGTTTATCACATACATAGAACCATATAGCCAAGTTTGCAAGGGCGTCTAGCTCTAATCCTTCATATCGAAAAGGGTGGTGGTGGTCAGATGGGCTCTATTACTGAACAAGGCGATTAATCGAATGTTTATTATAGTATACTTTTCTTTGTCACTAGCACACATGTTTTTCAATGTAATAAGTCCAACAGAGCACGTAGAAAGACGATTTAGATCGACTGTTAGGGGTAATCTGCTCACGATCACAATCGATTGGGACACCATGCAATAATTTATCGTATCGTACCATTTATAAACCTTTAGGCCCATACCAAAAGTCCCCCTTGTGTCCGCCCTTTTGGGCTGCTAATCTTTGAGGTTCAGGCTCATAACCTCGGTAGTCGTGTCTTCCAGAGCCTTAAAACCTTTCGGTCTAACCGACTTGATACCCTTAACTTTGATAGCACGTCAACTCCTTGACAAACTGGACTGTTGCCACAAAATGTTGCCTTGCACAATGTGGTCAACTTCGGTTGCGATCTTCGGTAAGCTCGGTTTTATGCGTGGAGTCTGTGGCCCGCCTATACTTACTATAATATAAATATTATATATTAACTCAATTATGAATTTATTTATACAGTATAATTATAAAATTATAATTATAATTTATTGGATAATTATATTAATACATTATTATTATACCAATAATAATAATCAAGTATACTAATTATACTAAAAGCTCAGCCACTATATATATATAATAGATAACTAATCAATATAATAATAATAATTAATAATAATAATAATTACATACATAATAATATATAAATCAATAAGTATTATAATTCAAATTATGAATATATACATTTACGGTAACTAATATCATCCATAACTAATAATATCAATAATAATATATAATAATACATAATAATAAGTAATCAATAATAATAATAATAGATTATATCAATAATAATCGATCCATGCAGCTAACTCCTAAGCTAATTCATTAATTATAATAATATATAATACTTGCTGGTCATTAGAGCGCTTACTTGAAACTAATTTATAATACTCCAATCCTGATCTTAGTATTTGCTGCACGACTTACTTTAACTTTATTATGTAAGTATAAAATTATAATTAATTATAATTATAAAATTATATAATAACTATAATTCAACTGAGTACTCATTGTTACTCCTGCTTTATTTGAGATGATTTTTAACTATAATTTAAATTCTCAAATCATACAACCAAATAAATAATTATATAATATAGGTGAGCCTCATTTTTATTTTACAATTCAGTTTTCTCATCTTTTACCATTTGTTTTTATGTTATTGTTGACTAATTTTTATTACTAAATTGGTTATTCCAGAGTCAGAATTATATTTTGATATTTACGATAGGGGGTTAATAAGAGATCGTACAAATTATAGTTGTATGTTAATAAATTTTTTAAATAGGTCATTGTGCATTGTAAGTGGGGTTGGGGATCACCTTCAAAACGTCCTCAAATTTTCTTGATTTATCCACATTAAATATAAGTATAAATGATGTTCATTCTTAAATAAGTGAAATTTCACTACTTTATTTGCATAAGTTTACTCAATTTTGTAATTCCATTTTTCAACCATTTTTTTTTCTTTTTGTTCAGCAATTTGACTTTATATAGTTCTTATATATTAATTAATTACAACGGAGTTTAAACTATATTTTAATTCAGGAAGATATATCTTATTCCGAGAAAATCTGATACAAGTGTAAAGTTACATCCTTTATAATTTGAAATTTGTAATTATATAATATAATGAGTTCACTCCTACAGGGTGCAGAAATTTTACCGGATCGAGTCAATTTTTTATGATTCCTATTTATTTCCCATTTTTTAAAATTCAAAATCTTTTTATGGTATATTTATTTCAATTAATCATTTATTGCAGAATTGAAAGATTTCCGGACTTCCAACCATCAATCCATAGAGCAGATAAACTAGAATAAATAATCAAAAAATTTATTATTATTATTATTATTATTATTATTATTATTATTATTATTATTATTATTATTATTATTATTATTATTATTATTATTATTCTTATTATTATATATTAAATTATTCATAATTTATATATTTATATATTATATATTATTCTATTATATTATTATTATATTGTTAATTATTTTTATTATTTCTTATTTTAATTACATTTATTATTATTAATGATTATTATTATGTTTTATTATTATCTATCATTAATAATTCGTAATGATTAATTATTATCATTATCTATTATGATTTTATTTCGATATTATTTATTATATGTGTCATAATTATTATTGATAGTATTATTTATTATTATTATTATTATTATTATTATTATTATTATTATTATTATTATTATTATTATTATTATTATTATTATTATTATTATTATTATTATTATTATTATTATTATTATTATTATTCATTATTATTATATTATCATTTTATTATTCTTTTTTATTTATTTTTTTTTTTTTTTTTTTTTTTTTTTTTTTTTTTTTTTTTTTTTTTTTTTTTTTTTTTTTTTTTTTTTTTTTTTTTATTGTGGAACAAGTTTTTTTTTATGTTTTATAGTCTTCTTCTTCTTCTTCTTCTTCTTCTTCTTCTTCTTCTTCTTCTTCTTCTTCTTCTTCTTCTTCTTCTTCTTCTTCTTCTTCTTCTTCTTCTTCTTCTTCTTCTTATTTCTTCTTCTTCTGTCTCTTATTGTTGGCCTCGTAATTTAATGGGGTTAAGATTTTCCAGCAAGGCTATATTTTTCAACACCAGACTGGAAGAAATTTGCAAGGATGAAAAAGTCTCTTTTGCTAATTTTTGAGGAAGTTTTACTGATCAAAATTGTTTATTTGGCCACGTATGGGGTTTTCATCTGAATGAATTGTGATGCAAGATTGGCCAGACTCTTGCTCACTAGGTTGGAAAAAACACAGAGAGCAATTGCCTAAGCAGCAGGTTTTTCGGGATGGTTCCCAAGTCCTCTCTGATATGATGCGAATGAAGCGGTATCCCTTAAAACGCAAGAAGTATTGGACAAAATAAAGTAAATTTAAAGCTGGAGTTTGTTCACTTAGAAAATTACGATCATAGATTACAATTAATGAAAACATGGTGGACAGCATCGCCTCCCTCAAACGACTCCCGCTCGATTTTGTTTCGGAATTATTCAATATTAATGGCTATAATTATACTTTAAGGATACGAAACAATCAATCAGCGAAGGGGGTGGGCGTTATAATTATACATTAAAAATTATGATATCTAACTACTCAGCTCGAAGTAGCTTGATGTTAGATTGAAATTGATATACTGTGGTGTTAAAAATAGAAGCATCGAATATAAAATTGAACTTAATAAATGTCTATTGCCTACCGTCCCTCACAATCAGTAATAGATGTACCTTTGTATAAAATTGAACAAAGTCTCAGAAGGGTCAAGACACATAATTGTAAGGAGACTTTAACTGCCCAATAATCGACTATAATTTACTTGATGAATATCCGGAGGGAAGCGATTACTAAAATTCTTAGAGATCAATTTCCTTTTTCTTCAAAATAATATGATTGCCCCTAAGAGGAGAAAATGTATTTTAGACCTACTCTCCCCACCCACGTGACGCCCTCACTTGAACTTGGCTAAGAAGCTTTTGAAATGTATTGCGAACATATTGGTAAAAATGTACATACTGCGGATTAACATTACATTGAATCATTGACACAAAATCACTCCTAACCAAATTATCTTGGCAACTCTCTGATTTTAAGAACGCCGCCAGTTTTAAAATGGCTCTAAAGGCAGTTTATCTGTGCTGTATGATTGGGATACTAAAGGAATCGCCAAATGGTATAATTGTGGGATACGTTTCCTACCATATTTTAAAGACAAAGCAATCAAAGATTTTGTTCCCTATTAAAAAGAATACTTTTACCAAGTTCGAAGCCAGATGGTGGAACAGCTGAAATTTAAGATACTTTAAGCCCTCGAATGGGAACTTACTACAACTATCGGAAGGTCGGTCTCTTCAGTGGAACGAATAATATAGTTACAAGCTTGTCGTCGAGCTGTAACGATTAATTACGATATATCAAACGAAACTATGAAAATTATATTGTTCGTGAATGTAAAATTAATCCTCAAATGTTTTATAAATATGTTAATAACCAAAGTTCCATTAAGGAATCATTGGACCTTTCCTGGACATTAATGGTAATTTAAAATCAAACAGTGCTGATAGGCAAACATTTTAAATAATTTTTTCGTCGACAGTTTTTTAACGAAAGAGATTAGAATAGCTCTGCCTACGCAATGAAGAACATAGGGATTTCAGTGCAGAGACGAGACATTTTAAGATACATTTGAAAATCTCTAGAAGAGGATTTGCTTTCAGATTGATAAATTAGTAATAATAAAAGTCAACCTGGACGGATGGATACTATCAATGCATGCTCAAAATTGAAAGCACATTAGTACCTTTGACAATGCTGTTTCAATAAGTCTTTAAAAGAAGGTAAAGTTCCTCATGATCTCCAAAAAATTGCTAATCAGTAAGCTCCCATTATTAAAAAAATAGAATATAGAGTTAGCAAATAACTACAGACCAATTAGCTTGGCTTCTATAGTTGGTAAAACTTTTGAACGCAATACTACTAATAAGTTGTTGCATTCTTGAAGATCATTGATTGCTCAAGAATTCCCACAAGAAGAAATAGATCAATGTTTAACAAAATTTTGCTAGAATTTTTAAATGTGGTTATTAACGATGCTAGATAATTAAATCTTTCAATGTCATTTTCTTAGACTTTCAAAAGGCATTGATACGTCCGCTCCATCAAAGATTATTTGGTAGAAGCTCAGAGCTCACGGTAATCTACGAGGAGCCTTTTAAATTGGATGTAAAAACCTGGGCTTCGATTGACAAAACAGTTCCCCCGTTATCAATGGTGATGCTCCGATTGGACGACACCTACTAGTGGTGTACAATCTCTGTCCTGGGTCAATACTGTTCATTATATATTAAATGACATTGATGATAATATTTTCCAGGCAATATTTCTAGAATTTGGCGCGATGGTACGAAACTTGGAAATTGCATAATATGTGAGAAAGATTATCAATTACTCAAAGCGACTTGAACAGATTGTAAATTGTCAAAAACATGGCAAATTGAAATTTAATACCGATAATGTAAGGTTATACATTTTGGGAGTAGGTAACAATGAATTATGATTACAAAATAGATGAGACAAGTTATCAAAGTTGTCAGTGAGAAAAGAATCTAGGAGTATTAATTTAATAAGGATTTAAATTTTGCGAAACAATGTGCTGAAGCTGGTTAAAAAGCAAATAAAGCTCTAGGCTTTACTGCCAGAAACTTTCGGCATATAAAATCTAAAAATAAGATACTCTCTCTTTAACCATTAGTTATAGACTCATCTGGAATACGCAGTGCCGTTTTGGAGTCCATACTTCAAAAAAGACATAGAAAAATTGAAAGAATTCAAAAGGGCAACTAAATTATTCCCTGAATTGAGAGGTAAATCATACGGCCAACGACTACGCAATTAGATATCCATTCTTTAGAGAAAGAAGATTGAGAGGAAAATTAAATAACGAAGTTTTCAAAATACTAAATAAATTTAAAATTTCGATTACAGGCAATTCCTTATGAGTATGATTTAATGATGTACCCGAGTAATGGGCTATAAACTTTGTCAATAAGCTCGATTTCAACATATATATGCAATAGAATTTTCTTCACTTACGATGTATTTCGAGAAGTGGAATAGCTCTTTCTTATCAAAATAGTGAACAGCGGCAACATCACTTCATTCAAGAAAAAGTTAGATAAACCTTTAAGAGGATATTGGTCTGTTAACGTCAATTCACTCGATTTATTTTATTCAAATACAGAATTGTAGTAGTCCTGCATCATGCTTACAAATCAAGCCTAAAAAAAATTGAAAATCATTTTAAAAAATGTTATAAATACATCGTAAAAAGAAATACGACTTGTAGTAGTCCTTCTGAGTTCATTGTTGCAAGAATCCGGCTTCTCACAAATTTGGGTGGATACGATCTGATCGCAGCTTTCCGCCTTAACTGTAATAAATAGGCTTTGATGTTCACCGCATACAGCATATCTGTTCTAAGAAACTGTAATGAAAAACGTTAATGAATACTGTAATAAATAGTTTTGATGAATGATCACCGCATAGAACATATCTGTTCTAAGACGGTGATCTAATCCGATCACACTGAGTCTGTAATGAATAGCTTTTGATGTTTACCGCAAAGAACATATCTTTTCTAAGACGGTGTTCTAATGATCTAATTGATCATACTGAAAATAACTGTAGTAAATAGCTTTGATGGTCACCGCATAGAAACATATGCTGTTCTAAGACGGTGATATGGATTGATGAACAGAATAACTGTAGTAAACTATTTTTCTAAGACGGTGTTTAAATGATTACTTAATAGATCAACGATAACTTGTAGTAATAGCTTTGAATGTTCACCGCATAGAACAACTGTTACCTAAGACGGTGATATGATCGATAACACAGAATAACTGTAGTAAATAGCTTTGGTGTTCCCCCGCATAGAAGCAGTATCTTCGAAGCACGGTGTCCTAATCGATCACCTGAATACTGTACGTAAAATTACTTTGATGTTCATCCGGATAGAACATATGTGTTCTAAGACGGTGATCTATATAATCGATCACACTGAGTAATGTAGTAAACTAGCTTTGATGGTATCCAAATAAAAAATATGAGTCTCCTATCCAACACACTATATGTTTGATGCTTAGAAATAAAAAACTTTTCTGAGTGAGCAAACTCATAAGTCATCATTGACAGTGGACACATCCAACACACTATGATGGTTTTTTTTTTGGTGCCAAGAAACACGAAACTGTTCTGTAGTGAGCAAACTCATAATGATCACATTGACGTAG
Organism: Trachelipus rathkii; assembly: GCA_015478945.1. Lineage (NCBI taxonomy): Eukaryota > Metazoa > Arthropoda > Malacostraca > Isopoda > Trachelipodidae > Trachelipus > Trachelipus rathkii. The sequence continues at coordinate 36,395 of JABUQX010138315.1, forward strand.
ACACAGTCCAACACTAATGATAAACGAATATTAACAGAGTTCATGAGGTTTGTTCTCGAAGCGATCTGCTATAGGTGAGCAAACTATATGTTACATGAAAATTAAAATAATATACTTATTTTCAAAACACATAATAGATTTCTTTAAACATGTAAGCACATCCACAAATTAATGACAAAAATACTTAACACGGCTAGCCTTGAGTGGACTTGTAAATTCTTTGCTAGTCGGTTCGTAGTTCTGTAGTTCTTTTTTCTTCTTCTTCTGTACCTTCTTCTTCTTCTTTCTTCTTCTTCTTCTTCTTCTTTCTTCTTTCTTCTTACTTCTTCTCTTCTTCTTCTTCTTCTTCCTTCTTCTCTTCTTTTCACTTCTTCTCTTTGCTTCTTCTATTATTGTTTTTTATTATTATTATTATTATTATTATTATTATTATTCCTTATTAATTATTATTATTATTATTATTATTATTATTATTATTATTATTATTATTATCTATATTATTATTATTAATATTATTATTATATTATTATTATTATTATTAAGAGCCTTAAGGAATCTTAAATTTTCGAAATTTGAAATAAAAATATAAAAAATTAACTTTAAAATCTTAAATCTTAATATATGCAGCATCTCAGGCGTCGTGTGTGTAGTGTGTGTGTGTGTTGTGTGATGTGGTGCCGCACAAGTGTGGAAGTGTGTATGTGCGCGGTGTGTGGGTGTGTGGGGGTGGTTGAGCGTTGGATGAAGGTGGGTAGGTGCGTGTGTTTCCTCACACCTCACGTGTTGGTATGCTGATAGTGTATTGTTTCAAAGTATGAACATGTGTTTTGTGTTATGAAATATTTGTTCTAAAGCAATAATCAGGAAAGAAATAAAATATTTTTGTTGACAATATAGTCTTAGACTCATTAAAGACACTAATTGTATAAAACTGCGAAATACTAATTTAAGTTATAATAAAAAATGACATTGAGATTTTATATTTACTTGTCAAATCATTTACAATGTGTATAACCATCAATCCATTATAAACCAAAATTAATTTCCCTAGTATGTGAAATGGGTCTACTAATTGCAAACACAGTATTGTGTCGCTTGAAACGCCGATATTCCTTTCTTAGTTCTCATGACTTAAAGTAATTAAAACATAAATAATAATAATAACAAACCAATATTAATAGTAATAAATATAATATAATAATAATATAAATAATAAATAATAATAATAATATAATACTAAATAATACTATAATATAATATAATAATAATAAAATAATTATATTAATAATAAATAAATAATAATAATTAATAATAATAATAACAATATAATAAATATATAATAATAATAATAATAATAATAATAATAATATTATAAAATAATATAAAATAATATAAAAACGAAAAAAAATAATAATAATAATAATAATAATACTAATAATAATAATAATAATAAATAATGATAATAATATATAGATAATAATAATAATCAATAATAATAATAATAATAATAATAATATAAAATAATAATAATGATAATAATAATAATAATATCTATAATAATAATATAATAATAATAATAATAAATATATTATAATAATAAATAATAATAATAATAATAATAATAATAATATATAATGATAATAACAATAATTAATGAATAATAATATAATAATAAATAATAATATATAATAATAATATAATATAATAACTAATATAATATAATAATAATAATAATAAATATATACATAATAATATAAAGTATGATAATTATGATAATATAATAATAATAATAATATATAATAATATAATAAATAATAATAAGTAATAATAATAATAATAATATACTAATAATATAATATGAATATAATAATAATAATATAATAAAATAATTTTTAATAAATAAAAGATATAATAGTAAAAAAGTTATATTACTAACCGTACAGTACTCAATCAACAGCCCAATAGACCATCAAGTCATCTCTAATTTTAAAAAACTTTACACTTCAGATAAGACAAAAAATATTACAGTTTACATGTAGCCTAATCAAAAACGCTAACCAAACCCATTATGAAAAACAAATAATTTATCTTAGCTATAAAATAATATAATAATAATAATAATAATCAATAATAATAATAATATAAATGAATAATATAATAATATAATAATAATAATAAATAATAAAATAATAATAAATAAAGTAATAATAATAATAATATAAAATATACATGATAATAATGAATAATAACAATAATTTAATAATATTAATAAAAAAATAATATAATAATAATAATAATAATAATAATAATATAATAATAATAATAATTAAATAAATAATGAAATAATAATAATAATAAATAATATAATAATATAATAATAATAATAATAATAAATAATAATAATTATAGTATAATAATAATAATAATGATAATAGATTAATAATAATATATATAATAATATCATAATAATAATGAATTAATAATAATATTATAATAATAATAATGAATAATAATAATAATATATGAATAATAATATAATGGTAATGAAGTAGCTAGATTTTACGTAGGTTAAGTCGCCTTCATAAATTGATTTGATTAAGTTTAGTAGATAATCTGTGTTATTTTTATTGTAAAAGATTGGTAGAGTTTATCAGTTGATCTGCTTTGGTAGGAATCTATTTGAAATAGATAGAGTTGCTTTATAATTGATTGATTGAGTGTTTTTTTTAAGTCTACAGAAGGGAGGGTTTAGGTAAGATTTCAATTTCTTAGTTTATTTGATTTCAGCCTTTCGCCTTGCTTGGTTTGAATGCAAATTAAGTAGCAAGAGTCACTATGCATTCGTTAGGATAATTTTATGCATTCTTCTTTCAGGAGTGATATATTAGCAAGTCTTTAAACTGCAATATCTTTATTTTTGAATATGGTTGTGTATGGCTGTAAAGTCTTTGTATTGCTAATGAGGCGAATAAATGGTTTTTGCGTTACAGGAAAGGATTCACTGAATGTTACTTGTAGTACCGTAGATAGGAAGACAGTAAGGTAAGTGAGGGTGTATTAGTGAATAGTAAAATTTCCTAAGAATGTAAAGAAGGTCAAAATTTTAATTTTGATTAACATATACATGTATCTCGACAGTCTGCTAACTAGTTTGTTATGTTCTTTAAATGTCAGTTAATCATCGATTGTTAATCCAAGTATTTTTAGCTATTAAAAGTATTGAGTAGTTCTATTTATTATTTTATTTTTAGATCGTTAATGGTTTGTTGCTAAAATTATGTAAGATGTATTTAAATTTAAGATAGCTTATTAGCATCTATCCAATGTTTCATTATTTTTGTTAACGTGTCTACTGCTCTCTACGGGAATGATTTCTATATATATATATATATATATATATATATTATATATATATATTATATCATATATTTACTATATATATATATAATATATATGTCCCAAGAATATAGAAAGGGCTGCCTCACCCTCACAACACCCTTTTATTACCTAAAATCCAAATGAAAAATATTCTCAATAAATGACTACCTAGATATGACCGTCCGCGTTGCAGAGTTATCCAATAGCCGATGCTCTCAACGTCACTTAGGCATGCACGTCCAAAAGAACGCTTCAAACGTAGTTTTTAAAGCACGCCGGTTTTTCTCTCCCCATAAATGCTGAGTAACTCAAAACAGGTCCTGGCCCCCATTTTAAAATGAAATGAGTCACAGGAGATCTTTTACTTCTCCAATGCAGCGGGATATTCGTTTTACTGATCTCCATCAGCGGGACTTCCGGGATAATAATAATATATAATAATAGATATATAATAATATAATAATAATAATAATAATTAATTTTAAAATAATAATTAACAAAAATTTACCAAAGAACAAATAATAATAATTAATATATAATATAATATATAAATAATATATAAAAATATTAATAATAAAATATAATAAATCAGTAATATTATATTAATAATAATAATATAATAATAATAATAATAATAATATATAATACTAATTAATAATGAATAATAATAATAATAATAATAATCATAATAAATATAAGATATAATAATAATATATAATAATATAATAATAATAATAATATAAAATAATAATAATAAAAATAAATAATAATAATATAAATAATAAAATAATAAGTATATAATATAATAATATAAATGAATATAAATATAATAATAATAAGATAATCAATAATGATAAATGTATAATATAATGTATAATAATAATTATAATAATAATAATATGTATAATAATAATTTAATATAATAATATAATTATAATAATAATAATAATTAACGATTTATTATATTACATATATATATATATATATAATATAATTATATATATATATATATATACTATATACTATTTATAAATTTATATTATATATATATTATATATAGTAGTATTATAATATATAGTATTATATATATATTATGAACAATGCTATAGCGCACCGATGTTGATAACATTGAAAATACCAAAGATGAACTATCTGTTGTTGATAATAAGGAAGATTTTGGGGTTAAATTTTCCTCTTCAAAGCACCAGTTTAGCTTAAACCTAGGATATATTACACTTGCAAATTGATAACTTTTTTTTTATATAATAAACATGAAGACGCTTTTATATGGATTTTTTTAGTCCGAATATCAAAGCACTATTATATTTTGACTATGTCTGCTCAAGACGACAATATCTTAGTCTTCGAATCCAAGGGAATTTAGAATTGATTAACAGTTTTACCGGGGCTGAGTCAACTGGTCACTCAAATCCTTAAACCACTCATAAATTCTATCATTTTTAAGAACATTTCAGTCGTATGCTCTGAGAGTTGGAACACATTCTATACTGTTTAACGGCAAATTTGTAGAAACTGTACTGTGACTAGTGAGGATATAGTCAACCACCTCACAAGGATAGCGTAAAAACCAGAACCTCTTAAGTTTCCTGATCACAAACTGGTATAATAATGAAAATTAATTTAGGTCAAGTTAGGTTAGGTTAAGTTGTTAGGTTAGGTTACGTTAGGTTAAGTTAAGTTAGGTACCTCGGTAGTCACAGTACAGTTTCTACAAATTTGCCCTGTTTAACTTTTCTTCTGAAATTTACAAAACGGATTTGATCCCTTTTTAACTTCTGAAGTCCAACGAGTTGCAAAACCAGATTCTATTCAATTTCTCCTTCATGGACCTCTGTAGTTCTAGCAGACTTGTGCACTAAAGATACCAACTTTGAAAAATTGCCTAATATTATGCCCAATTGTTCGTCCTTCTTTGAGAAAGCGTTTTAATTCTAGCCACAAAATATGAGCAAAGTAGGGAATTATGTTGGTTATTACTGCCTCCAGAAGCTCAGAATCTATTTTAAGGCGGCTCCACACATGCGGAGTTTGTCAAACCCTTGAATCTTTGCGTTTTGAATTTGTTTTGTTTTTTTTAAGGCCAATGTACGTATACACACATTCGTATATTTGACAAATTCGGTTTTCGAAAAGTTTGGAGTGGGAATGACCAATATTTGTCATCAAATATGTATATCTTTCAGCAATTGTAGTTATGGCTTCACTATAAAAGTACTATAACCTGGTATGTTTAATTAAAAAGAAAAAAGGAAAAGCCCTCCTAGTTTCAACTCAAAGGCTTCGTATAGCATAGGCCTATCTGGAAATTGGAAGAATTAAATCTTATTTTATAATTTATTAACATATTTTTTTTTAAAAAAATAATGTTAATATTGATACAAGCACTACACATTTTTTTTTATCAAGAATTTTTGTAACCTTATATAATAAGTTAGGTCCGCATATGAACAAATATACTTGAATTGCGCTGCCAAAGTATGACAAATGTGTGTACGGGGATTGACTTGGTTTGCCAAATACACAAACCTTTTCCACAAGCGATGGCAAAGATTTGTGTGTATGGCAAACCAAGCAAGTGAACAAAGCTTTGTCAAAAATGACACATACACACATGGGGTGTTTGGCAAATGGTTCAACAAACTCCGCATGTGTGGAGCCGCCTTTAAACTGTCTCTCTGATCACTACTTTTCGAGTCTGTATCTTCAACTTCATCTTCACCAGCTATTATATCAAACTCCATTATGATTTGCAATTATTCCTTCATAACTCTGCGTGCAGTGTGACGCAAACGGAATTGCTTGCGAATTAATGTAACACTCTCTCAGCACCGGCTATGTAGGTAGTAAGCTGTAACTCCTGCGTAAGATCTCATGTAACGACTAGATCAGATATCATGTTAAAAGAGAGTAGAGAGAGAAGAGAGGAGAGAGAGAGAGAGAGAGAGAGAGAGAGAGAGAGAGAGAGAGAGAGAGAGAGAGAGAGAGAGAGAGAGAGAGACGAGACTTTGCATTCCCAATTTTTTTAATATCTACTATTGAATACACTTGCTTTGGCAATAAATAATTAGTTTACTCGGTATTTGAGTGTTGATCTGATAGTGAGGATCGGCTGTATTCTTTACATCGTGAAAGTAAGAGACTATAATAATAATAATAATAAATATAATAATAATATAATAATCATATAATAATAATAATCATAATATAAAATAATAAATAAATATTAATATATAATAATAAATATAAATGAATAATAATAATAATAAATAATTCAAACTGTTTTCCCTTACCCACGCTACAGTTTAAACTATTCCTAACAACTTTTCGTACCGAAATTGTACATTTCTGCACATGTTACGCGCTAAATTCACCTTGTTAAATAGAGATATACGTAGGTGTTTCCTTTATCAACTCCTATGTATAAATTTCCTAACTACATATAACTTTATCAATACATTCTTCAAATTTATCGATAAATTTTTACTTTAAATCATTAAATTTCACAAACTTTTCCCGGTTACCGAGATATACTTAATTTCATAGGTGTAGTTTTTAACACCTGTGTATTTGGCTCTCAAATATTTCGATAGTTTAAATATATTCTTGAATCAATTACTGCTAAATTGTTTAATATTTAAAATGTATTCATATTTCTAAGCCAATTTTTATTTCAATCTTACATACTTTTATAATCTTTTTAGTCCCTTTCCTTCTAAAGGTATAACTTCTATGTGAATTTTGTTTAACACTATTAAATTATCTACCTTTCGAAATCACTCTTGGTCTCCCGACAATATTTCATTAGAAACATATTCAACTCAGCTATCGAACGCGGTTTCAAATGGTATTTTCAGTAACCTAATTCTTTTACTAAGTTGACTTTTTATTAAATCAGAAAAATGCTACCCAATCTAAGGATTTAAATCTTCGCTTGTTGTAAATCCCAACAAAGATCGTAAACAATTTTGTCGTCATTTGAGTTTTTAATTCTTCACAATTTTTTCAACTTTCACTTTCTTTAATGCAGACAACGAAATATGATTTCCCTGACCGAAAGGAGGCCTATCGCCTCTTATGCCTTTTAGTTGGTTTCTGGCTCCATTACAATATAAATATAATGTATTAAAAATATATGTTTAAATAAGCTATTTCATTGTTATATATTTTATTTTTCTGTATTAAATAATATTATTCTATATTTAATTATTATATTATATATAATATAAATAACAAATATAATTATTTGTAAAAACCCTTAAAATTATGTGTGGTTTAAATGGACTTTGTAATGAATCTGAATATTTAATTAAGTAGCAGAAAAAATTGTATTAAAACTGAGTGCTTGTAGGTATGTCTTTTCTGCAGTCAGCTCAACTTCTCTTGCTTTCTCCTAAGAAGATACGACTCTTTTTCGAATTACCTGGAAAACTTCACTCTCAGAAAGTTGAGGTAAAACTGCAGGCTAAGCCCAAGACTGCAGAATCTTCCATAGACGAAATTCAAAGACAATTTGGACAAGTGAGGAGAAACGGGGGCAAAGCCAAGACTGTTTTAACCGAAGCTTAGAAGAGAAAAAGAAGAATATCAAATAAGGGTCTTTTTTACTTGTATTTGTTGAATCATTCGTTTTTGGATTTTTAAATTCCTTACAGTTATATATTAGTAATATATTATGGTATAATCACATTGTTCCTCTTTTAAAAGAGATATTAATTGGAAACATTGTTTCCCCGAACTTTGGTTTCTGATTCATAAAGAAATAACGTACACGCAGAACTTGTGTCTCAACACTTAACTGAAGAAATAATTTCGGAAACTAAACGTATGATTCCATAAAGAAGATAACTTTCAAAGATCCAGTTGGCCTATCCTGGTTGCTAATGACGAGGTTGGGTTGAACTACAAACTTTTAAACTCTCATCATTAACCTATATAGGGGACTTCAGACCACAGACCCACCTATATCAACTGCAAGCCTTTCTCTCTCTCCTCTCTCTCTATGTATATATTATAATATATATATATATATATATACTATATTATGCTATATATATTATAAGTATAGGATAGTATATGAATAATATAGTATATATAGTATATATATATACTATACTAATTATACAGTACATAGCGGTACATAGGTATAAGATATAGTATAATAGAAGTATAAATAATATATCGTATATATATATCTATATCAGGAAAAA
>JABUQX010138315.1:50000-55000 GCA_015478945.1 Trachelipus rathkii
GAAATCCTTATCAACGAAGCGAAACACCAATTCGATGCTGTTTCTGTTCCGGATATGTCTGGTGCCTCGTCTGCTAAAAGAGAGAAATCTATTTACAATTGTTTTACTTCAATTCAAAATTTTGGGAGTTTAACAATTATTCAAAAAACAATCACAAATTAATATAAGTTCATTCTGAAATCATATGTGATGGTGTATTTTAAGTTTTACTCCCCGGCTTGATTTCAATGTTCACAGAAATACATCTCCCAGCTTTTATCTGAATTGAGCAATCCGGAACATTGACGGTACTGCAAGTGCTAACTCTAATAAGCGACATCAATAAGTGGCAACAACAATATTAAGTAGAAATTATAGGTGCCCGTTTTTTTTTGCCTATTTTTTTTTAATAAATAAAGGCTCAGCAACATGCAGTTGCTCAGTTACACTAACACCCTTATTTTATTTATTCGTTTTAAATTCCTTGCTGCTACCGACAATCTATATATTAGATTGTTGGTGGAGTTGCTGTCTACGAGGCATCCTTTATGGCCATTTCTAATTTGCATGAACTATTAGCACATGAAATGCATGTTCTTTTATATTTTCTAATGGTCTTTTAACAATAAAGGAGCAAATATGTCTCTTTTTGATAGGAATAATCTAAATAAGCCACAGCATCTACAAAACGATCTTTTCAATATTTTTAGAATACGCTAGCCAAGAATTGTCCAGATCTAGCTATTCATAAAGGAAGGATTTTTTCCTCTTAAGCATCTTTAAAATTGTAACAATAATTGGTGGTCTTGTACGGTTTTTGGGTGTAATAAGTCAAACTTTATCTTTAATACTTGATTCCAATTATGTTAAATTTCCAAATTCCAGGACATTTTCTTCTTGTACCCCACTATTCAAGTAGGCACATACAAAATTTAATATCATAACAAGATTGGCTTCAATACCACTTGAATTATCATCACATTACTAGAACCAGAACTAAATGGGTTTGTAGTTTGCTTCAATCACAAATGAATTAACTTTATCAATCCTAGGCCTTTTTAATTATAAGCTTATCCATATTTTTTCAGTATTACTTTGTCAATAATAATAATAATATTTTAACCACCTCCACTACTTCTTTCGGCTTCTCAGCAGCACACAAGCCAGTTCCTCTCTTCCCAGCGAATATTTGCAAATTTTTTTTTTCCCATTAAGTCCTTAATATCTCATCGTATAATTCCTATTAAAATGTAGTTAAAAAAAGAAGCTATTATGCATCTAAAGTCTTAATGCCTCGTTTAAAAAAATAAATACATACATTCAGAATTATTTTCAAACGTCTGTACGAAATTCTCTGATTGGGCACACAACGAATAAGCAATGGATGGGAGGTATACACTGAGCGGGTTAACCAGTCTGGGCCAGCGGTAGGTCATGGCCCTCGCTCCCTACACTTTCCAAGCCACAAAGTATCATCAAATAAAAAAATAATAGGCTTTCGTATATTATACTAATTTATATATATATATATATATATATATATTATATATATTATATACTATATATATATAATATATAATATTAATATCTATATCGTCTTACCAGTGTTCTAAAAAAAAAATAATTCGTGGAATATTTCTCAGAGCTATTCGAAAACCTAGGGGGGGCCCATGGCCTACCTGCCCCCCCATAAAGGCCGCCCATGTATATTGTATACTTTATATTATAAAGCAGGCACCCCCTTTGCACAAAACAACGAGCCGCACTGTATAAAATATTAAATAAAAATTGTTATATATATAATTATATATTACTATTAATTTTATTATACTACTATATATATCCTATTATATATATATATATATATATTTATATAATTATTATTATAAGTTATTACAGTTTGTACGAAATGAGGCAACTAACACCTTTTCTTAAAAACTATTAGAGATAGTCACTTTAACTTGGTAATATTTCTATATAGGTTTAACTTGATCACACGCGAAATTGCTCAGATCTCTAGATGTAATTAGCGTTAAGGGGGTAAGTCCTCCCGAGACCGGGAACCGTTCGCAAAATGATAATGTTCGCTACGCCCCTTTTGACGCGTCCGAATGAACGTGTTATTACGGTTGGGCCTAATGGTTCCCATTCGAGCGTCATGACGTAATCTCATCGTAGACGAGATTACGTACCCCTGCGTCCCCCCTAAAAATTAAAATAATCGCAGAAGACTGAAACTTGGAGAAAGGATTCGGATTCGGAGTCGGAGACGGAGTTGGAGTCGGATTCGGCATCGGAGTCCAGAGACCCCTCTAGGAGCTGGGTTCCCCTCCTAAAAAAAAAGAAGAAGAAGAAATGCATGGAATTCAAAACAGAGGAAGAAGAAGAAAGGAAGAATGAGGAAGGAAGAAGAATGAGGAAGGAGGATTCAGAGTTAGAGGAGTCGGAGGAGTCAGAGGAGTTGGTACTGGCACCGGTGCTGGAGCCGGTGCGGTGCTGAGTTAGTAAACATTCGTTTAATAATACAATATTACTGTGCACATAACTGCTTCTGTTCTAACATGTACATGTCGTCTAGAGTAGAGAAGGAATCTGAGTAAGAAGAGCCGGAGTTGACATCTGCACCGGTGTTGACTCCGGTGCTGGCACCGGTGCGGTGCCGAATTAATAAATAATCGTCTAGTCCCATATTAGGATCAAAATATATGTTTATAAGGACGTAGAACTCGAATATGAGGGTTGCAAGTTCGTAAATAAATAAATAAATAAATAAATAAATAAATAAATAAATAAATAAATAAAATAAAATAAAATAAATAAATAAATAAAATAAAATAAATAAATAAATAAATAAATAAATAAATAAACAAAAAAAAAAGGATATATCTATCTTAGGATGTAACATCGATACAGAAAAGAAAAAAAAATTTAAACAATTTTAAAATAAAATAAAATTAAAAAAAAAAATTAAACATTTTTTATTCTTTTTAAGTTTATAATTTAAAAAATTTACGTTTTTATATAAATCAAACCAGCCTCCAGAGCCTCCAGAGCATCCAGAGCCTCCAGAGCCTCCAGAGCCTTCAGAGCCTCCAGAGCCTCCAGAGCCTCCAGAGCCTCCAGAGCATCCCCAGCCTCCCCATCCACCCCACCATCCCCACCCTCCCCACCCTCCCCAGCCTCGCTACCCTCCCCCTCTATGATCTATTGATTCATTGATCTATTGATCTATTGATTTATGTCATATTTTGGTAATAACAATAACATAGAATAAGTTCTTTATACTAACCAACGAATAATATGCTAATGCGAGACAAAGTTTCAATCTATAATGCTAACATGCCATAATCTGAACTAAGAATATAATGTACAACGGACAAACCTAACACGCTTTGAACACGAATAAACTGCTAACACTTAACAAAGTTCATAGCCTAAACAACAGTAAAGTAACTACATTGCATACGAACGTTACCTACTCACACTTTTTCTAAAATATCATGTGGATATATTTACATTAAATAGTAATATTTAACAAAATTCTTTATCATAACCTTGGCTCTAAAGTATCATACTGACAACAATGAATATATCACAACGTAACAAAGTTTTCGTTTCATCAATAAAGCAAACATAGCATCATACTGAACTAAACGAATATAATGTACAACCCCACAACCTATCACATCTTGAAACATGAGATATAACAGTTAATACATTAACATGTTTTCATACTGTTAAACACTAGTGAAAGGTAGCGTGAACATTGCTACAGAAACGTATCTATTGCACAACTGTTCCTCAAAACATATATCTAGGATCATAGTCGTTTGGTATGTTAGCATTCAATATAGTAATATTTAACAATAATGTACCAATATCCTAACTAATTATCATCACTGATCAATGAATATTACAACTAACGTAAGGAAGTTTTCACATCATAAAGGGCACCATAGCATCAACTTTGAACTAGAATATAATGTACATGATAAACAACCTAACATACCTTTACGCTCGAATAAACTGCTCACAAATAACAAAGTTAAATACTTAACAGCAGTAAAGTAACTAACAATACATACAGAACGAACAGGTGTGAACTGATGTAAGGTAAATATCATTTAAATAAAATCAATACTGCATTGATTGTTTATTTATTAATTTTTTTCAAATTTTTAAATTTTCCATTCCTTTAAACCTTTAAACTTTTTGTTTTCAAAAAAAACTTTTATTTTTACTTTCATTTCTTTTAATAATTTTTTGTTTTATTTTAATTTCTTCAAAAAATAGCGTAAAAATAAGTTTTTTTATACTAACATCGGATATATGCTAGCGTAACAAAGTTCTTCACATCAATACGCTAACATATCAATAACCCGGACTCAAGAATATATATACAGCGTAAAGCCTAACTAATTCAAGAGGCGAATAAGCTATCATATAACAAAGTTCCATATTGACAACGGTAAGTAACTAACATTGCAACAAAACGTATCTATTCACACTTTTTCAACCCATATCTTAAACAATTCTGTTATTTTTTACATTAACAGCGTTAATTTAACAAAAATTTACCAACACCTACCTAAAATATACTAACCATGGAATATATGCTAACATAACAAGTTTTCACATCAATAAAGCTAACATATCATAACCTGGACTCAGAATATAATATACAACGACCAATGCCTAACATATCTTAAGCCCGAATAAATAGCTGACATTACAAAGTTCCATACTTAAGAACAGTAAAATAACTAACATGCAGCAAAACGTACCGTATTCACACTTTCTCAAACATTTCTCTAACATATCACTGTTTTTTTTACATTAACATCGTAAACATGTTAACCAAAAATTTATCTTACGCTCACCTAAACCATCATACTGACCCAACTGATATAACTAACGTACAAAAGTCTTCAACATCAATAAAGTTTAGCATATCATAACTTGGAACTCAGAATATAATATAACATGGCAAACGCCTATACATATTAACGAATAACAGCAAA
>JABUQX010138316.1:0-5000 GCA_015478945.1 Trachelipus rathkii
AAGAGAGATGGGTATTAGAATAAACGTACTCTGCCGTTCTCATGGCTATTAGCCACAGGTATTCGCCTTCGTGAATCATGGTCGCTCTTTCAAAAACTCCAAAATGTATGTCTCTTATTTTAGTCCGGATCGTACTAAATTTATTCCCTACCATTAATAAAGAACTCTTTCTCCCTGTAGAAATACAAATATTTTTTTGGTTCGAGCATTTCCCCCTCATAGCTCTTGACAGTTTTACTAAAAATGCCAATAAAAACTTTGTTTACTTTCCTCATCCGTCTAACTCTATTTTCTCATGACGCGGTACTAAAGATCTCTTTCTTTGCTAAGCTTAACAGTTTCTCAGACTTTTCCTCCAATTACTGCTTTAGAAATTCGGATGCCTATCCTCCTTCTCCAAGCCTCCTTACACAATCATGTCTTAAGGTTTTCATTTCTGCTTTATCTGAACTACGTAATAAGGAAGCGTGCAGTGTGAACGGTATCTCCAATTTATGGCTCTTAAAACTCAAGGAGCAGTGTGGTGGAATGCACTCCAGATGCTGAGGCATTACTTTATACGAGGGAGGGCGTGTAATGGACACCCGTATAAAGATCAAACCACTGAGGTGAGTGTGAAGAAATTCTGAATGCGCCTCAGAACACCAACCTCTATGAAGCTTGTTTTAGAAAGAGAAATAATGTGACCTCCAATTAAGGTTACGAGAAAAATAAGCACAATAGATATTAAGGAACATGACGAAGGTTTGAGTATTGTTTGTCAAAGATGGTTATAGCTGTGTGATAAGATTGTTGTGGGAGTGGAAGAGGCAGGAACAGAGTTTTAGAGTAATTGAAAACAACCTTGTTTTTAATGCCCGCCAAGGAATTCCGAGAGATCAGATGCTAGTTGATCCAAGGATGCCCTTCTAGCGTGAGCTAATTGTTGTTGAAAAGGACGTCTACGAAAATGAGGAGTAATGAGGGTGAAGTCGCGTTTTGGTATAGGAGTGGGGTATGTGAATGAAAGTATAGAGAGAGGGTCTTGTTATGAAAAAGTAGAAAGAGCTAGGGATAGAACAGCATGAGTAAAACCACTATTTATAGATTTATTAGATATGAAATAAGATTGACCGTGTCATTCACAAAATACGAAGGAAAGAGGACCAAGAAACAGAAAAGACTAGAAAGTAAGATGTCAGTAGAGCGTTTCTGTACGAGAGCCATATTGTGATTAGAGATAGTAGAAGAAATGAGGTGTTTTCAAATCTTGCTGCTATAATAGAGATTCGAAAATTAATAGAAAGAAACAGAAGTTAGAGATTTGGCGATAGTTGGAGGTTGAGATTGATCCCTTTTTGTGGCACACATTTCCAGCAAGAAGGAAAGGCCAAAGTAGAAAGACGGAGACGAAATAATTTAACAAGGCTAATGCAAGCTTGAAAGCACAAGTTTTAAGAACCTACAGGAGGATACCATCAGAACCGGGTACGCTTTTTAATGTTAGCCTGAAAGCAGAATAAACCTTTTGAGAAGTTCACAATTTTAGCATACTATGTTGAGGAGGTGGAGAAAGAAGAATAGCACTGAAATCGTCTAAGGTGGAATTAGAAACCGCAAAGGTTTGAGCAAGGAGTTCAGCTTTAGTGGAAGGTAAAATGGGGAGTTGTGTTGACGGAAAATAATAAAGAAGGGCAAGAGGAAGAAGCAAAGTAAAGAAAACATTTTTTGAAAAATGTCAGAAAGGACATGAGGAAGAGGGAGCCAGAAAGATTATTTCATTTTCCTACTGAGAAAAGAATTTTTTAAGTGTCATGAGATAGATTTTGCATCGGGTTTTGGGATGAAATATAAGTTGGAAGGGTTTCTGGAATTTGAAGATGACAGTAATCCCTAAGGCAAGCGGTCCCTGTGGCGTATTAAAGTACGAGGAAACAGAAATTTAGAACAAGGGTTATCTAGGTATATGTTGAAGGTAAGATGCATGGGGATCACGCTCCATACGCTAGAGGAGAATTAGCTCGTGCTTTAATCATCTTACGAGGGACTGCTTTCCACGGAAGCTGCTAGTTTTCCATGGAATCAAAGAAGTACGACCGCCAAGTCCTGTTTAGCAGGCACTGGAAGCTCCAAAAACGCTTCTCCGCCGTAGGCTGGGTCTTTTCCTGGGAAGACTTGAAGAGATAGAACAAAAAACAGAGATATGAGAGTGATCGGAGGAACCCAGAAGGAGGAAAGAATTTTCAGAATAATGGAAAAGGTATTAGAGATTAGAAAAAGGTCTAGAATGTGGGTTTCATCTCAAAGACGGATCAGAGATCACGAGTAGGGAGTTGCACTAGACTGCTCGAGGTAGCTTCTGGATAGAAAAGTGGTAGCAAGTTCATCAACTTTATTCTTGAGAATTAGAGGAAAGCAATTGGCAGTGGTGAACGTTGGAATCACCAAAGAATGATGATTTCGAGAAATCGTAAAGAAAAAGAATGTGTTATAATTTATTATGACAGGCTAGCTAGAGCCATTCGGAAAACTCCAAATCAAAGACACGGAAATAAACAACATCATTGCCTTTGGCTGAAATTGAGGGAAGAAATATTAGGAGTCAGCAGAGTAGAGCTTGAAGTCAGAACGTTCAAAAACTAAGTTTCGGTTAAGAATAAGGTTTAGAAGGAGGAGAGGTGTGTTCCAACAAAGAAAATTGGATTTAAAACGAGAAAGGTTGTCAGAAATTTATGAAGAAATTGGACCGTACATTAAAACAGGCCGGCAATTTCGTGACTGCACCAACTCCATCACCGGAGGTCGTCAATATCCTTTGATGATGATAAGGGTAGGGTGAATAAGGGATTATTTTTATAAGCTTGTCCGGAAATAATCGCGTGGCTGTCATTTTATTCCATTTTTTATTTCCTTTTCAAGAGGTAAGTGTTGTCTGTAATTGTATTTTATTGCGTGGGATAAGGGAGAGCTTACTCCAATGTAAGAAGAAATTGGATATGAGAGCAAAAGGGGAGAACATTGGGGACTGGAGTAAAAAGTTGTGTACATTAAGACATATGCCCAATGGTGGGTAATCTCATCGCTTCAGGAGAGCTACTTCCCTCTCATTAATCATATATATATATATATATAATATATTATATATATATGTATATATATAATATTATTATATATATATATATATATATTTATATAATATAGTATATATATACAGTATATATATATTATATTATACTATATATATATATATATATATATATATTATTTATATATATATGTATATATATAATATATTATATATTATTATATATATGTCGGTGCGGTGCGGTGGCGTGGTGCGTAAGCAAATTTTTGGTGCGGATGCGGTGCGCTTGGTTTCGCATTCTTGGTGCGTGCGGCGGTGCGCATTGCAAAGAGCCGGGCTGGTGGTGGGGTGGGGGGTTGGCCGGTGCGGGTTAATGGATGAGAATAGTGACGCGTGGTGCGTGTGCCGGTGCTGGTGCACGAAACCGCTCGGCTGTCGGAGCGGTGCAGTGGCAAAATTCCGGTGCTCGGCGCACACTAGTTTTAAGGTTTAAACGACTGGTTATAGATTTTGTTTTACTATTTTATTAACATGGCAATAACAGTATATATATATAATATTATAGTATATAGATATATATGTAAATATATATATAGTTATATATAATAGTAATTATATAATATATAATATATATTATATATGATATATATATATATATATATGATAATATCAGCTTTTCTTGAAAACTATAGATAGTTGATTGAACTTTTTTAAAATAAATATTATCTAATAAAAAATCTTATTGGTAGTCCTCACGTCTGGCAAGAATTATGCTGAGAATTATTTGTTGTTATATGGCAATTACAATACATTAATAAAAGGCATAAAATAAATATTTGGCAAAATATAAATGTTCAATCATAATTAATTTTTCCTTTTCCTTTTAATAAACTCTTTATGTTAAACTTTTTTTTTACAATTATTTGCTCAGTACATAATACTTCACTCCTTATAAGTGGAGCTATTAAACACTAATACAACTTTGATCCTGTTGCTCAGTTAATGAATGGTTTTCATTTGATGGCGAAGTCAACAACTCGGTTGGCATATGTATAAGCCAGTTAGATGAAGTGGCTCTTCATTGATGGCGAATCAATAACTCGGTTGGCATGTATGAAGCCTGATGTTGATTTCTCTAGTGGTATTTTGAAGGAAGTATGAATTACAAACAAAAATACAGCCTGAAAGAAAATATGGTATGAGGCTATTCATTGTAGTAAACATATCACCATATTGAACATTATTCTTCTCCATTCTTTACTGATATACCTATAAATAATATATATATAAATATAATATATATATTATATATATATTATATATATATATATATATATATTATATATATATATATTATTATAAGTATATATATATATTTGCAAAGGTATGCGCGTTCCATTTGAATTAAATGTAATAAAAAAATATACATTGGTGATGAATCATTTATTCAGATAATTCCTCCATATATAGTAGCAGTGGTATGTGTTTCCAATTTGCATTATACGTACTATTGGGCATGGTTGAATCTTTTTTCTATTATAACCAGAGAGCTCAATAGGCGAAGTGGAAGTTTATCTGAAGATGTAATCTGGGAGTTCTTCCGTACAGAGAGTAGTTAGTTATTTTAGTGTTGACTGAAATAACCACGCTAAATGGAGGCTGGTAGAACTAAGATTAACTGTGTTACTGGTTTTCCTATCTTCACTGGTCTGCATCTTGAAGGGATTCATTAATCTTAAAATTTGTATCAGAGAAAATGAAAATAGGGACCCTAAACTATGGCTATTAGGCCTGGGATTAACGGTGCGACTGTTGTTCACGTCTTCACCGAACTGCATGTTGCTTGGAAGTTTTCGATCTTGAAATTGGTATTAGTTTCGGCGGAAATAGAATGAGGAAAAAGAAACTGAGGCTGGTAGGACTGGAATTAACGGTA
>JABUQX010138316.1:15000-17500 GCA_015478945.1 Trachelipus rathkii
ACACAGGAACTCCGCGTTGCTGAGTGGTAACAGTAACCGGACGCTTAAACCACTAGGCCATCCACGCCCCCAAAAAAAAAGACGCTTCAAGCGTAGTTTTTAAAAGAACCCGGTTTTCTCATCCCATATATATATATAATATATATATATATTATATGATATATATATTATATATATATATATATTATAGATTACAATTATATAAATTATAATATATATTATATCATATAATATATATATACGCGTTATCGCCTATAAGAACTTTACTCCCCGCATTCTACGAGGGACGACTGTATATAGGTTTGTTCTTAGGCAACCTTATCTTTAGAATGATAAGATGGACCACAACGATGACAATGACATGTTTATTAGACGTTTCGAGTCAGCTTGATCATCATCAGAAACTGTAACACAAATGAACGGCCCATTGCACACAAAACAGATATATAAAACAAAGTATAAATGAAATGAAAGCATAAAATGAAAGCATAAAATAAAAGAAATATGTATAAAAATAAAGGTAAAACAAAACAAAAATATATATAATAAAGACAAATAACATTATCATGCCTCGTGGGAAGAGAGTCAAAATAGTGGGACTTAAAATGGGAAGGGAGAGGGGAATTATGTGATGAGAGGAAAGATTTTGGTTTTTATACAAAGAGTAAAATTTGATTGGACTTTATAAAATATGAGGCTTAAAAATTGGGGAAAGAAAATGTGATTTAAAATGAAAGTACGCGCATATATTTATATATATATATATATATATATATATATATATATAATATATTTATATATATATATATATATATTAATTATTTATATATATATATATATATATATATATATATATATATATAAATTATATATAACATATATACATTATTAATTCAATAAAAGTGTTTAGTAAGATAACACAATAATAATACATTTCAAAAATAAATTCAGAGCAGCAATGGATAGAAACAAGGGCGATGCAATGGATGTGTTATTAAGGTAACTTGAATTAGAAAAGCAAAAAAGGATTATGTGATAAATAGGAGGATGAAGGAGGGAGTTTTCCAGAGGGGATTCAGCTGTTTGATAACGAGTGATTCCAAGACTTTTGCGAGCATCGAATCGCTATCAAGAAGTATTGAAGTCCGAAAACGAAGAGGGAATAATTAACAGTTATGTCTGAGTGCCGATGGAGGAATGTTTCAGGGAAAGGATATCGGAAGGTTTGGAACCGATAAAACGTGCTCATATCCTTATGCGTCCTCAAAAATTACAACTTGCGCATGTAAAAACATAAACAACCGAAGATCGCAGCATAAAAGGGATCAAATCTTTGTGTTTGAAAAGGAAAAAGTTTTATATATATTAATTGTTATTATATGAGTAGAGGTTGGAGTTAGAGAAAAAGGTTTAAAGTGTTAAAAAAAGTTTTATATATATATAGTATATATATATATATATTATATAATATATAGCTATATATATTATACAATATATAGATATATATATATTATATAATATATTATATATATATATATATATAGTATAGTATATAATATATAATATAGTATAATATACAGTTATTGGTAGTATTAAGTATAGAGTATTTGAAAAGAATTATAAAATTGTACTTTGTGGTTCGTACTTATGTGATAATTTTTCATAAAGTATGAATTTAGCATAAGTACGAACCAAATGGTATATAAAGGCATTTCTTGCCTTGTTGAGGTAAGTCTTGGTCTAGTCTATTTTCTTCGACCATATCGCTTCATTCCTCTCACTCCTATCACAAGAAAATCAAGATTCAAGAAATTCCAATTTCAGAAAGTGAGGTAAAACTTCAGGCTAATCCGCGACTGCAGAACTGACTCACGAAGTTTAAGAAACCAGAATCCTCAGAACGGACGAAAAGCCGAACAAGTTCAAGACTGTGTGGTACGGCAAGAAGGAGAGAGTAGAGTACCGGAATCAAAAGGAATCATTGTTTTTATTTGTTGAGTAAATCCTCATCTATACTACAATTTTCATCCTCATCCTAATACTTATGCTAGGCCTTTACCAAAAGAAGAGCCTTTACAAAACACGAGGCCTATATAAAATGGTAACCCCGGACAAGAACACCCAGTGCCTTCAACCTTCAAAACTCTAACCTAGCGACTTCGTTCACATGCCGCGGACACGAGGAATGAACACTGTTACTTAGCTCAGAGGATAAATTACACACTCAATTACTCTACATTACCTAGACTCCTTCCTCCTCAGCGAAGAAAAGTTCCGTTCTCCAAAAGAAACAATCAATTGAAGAAGAAAAAAAAAACAAAAAATAATAAAAAATCCAAATCAGAAAATTGCAAGAAAAAGACTAAGACAAAACACAAACAAACGATGTAATTATGATATGGATTTCTTTCATCATTTCAATTAATTTTGGATTATGGTCTGAAACTCATTTTGAATTCCACAACGAACCTTCTAAATGGTTCACTGCCGTCTCCCATTT
>JABUQX010138316.1:22500-23698 GCA_015478945.1 Trachelipus rathkii
AGGGGGGGGGGCAAAGGTTGAGTGAAATATATATATATATATATATATATATATATATATATATATATATATATATATATATATATATATATATATATATATATATATATATATATATATATATATATATATATATGTGTGTGTGTGTGTTGTGTGTTGTGTGTTGTGTGTTGTGTGTTGTGTGTTGTGTGTTGTGTGTTGTGTGTTGTGTGTGTGTGTGTGTTTGTGTGTATGTATGTGTACGCAGAATTTGACTTAGCGGCTAGCAGAGGTTGAATGAATTATGTCCTTGCTCGCACTGACCAATAGACGGTGTGGGTTGGTTAAACTCCAGATTTTTCCTTTTCAAAGGCTAAATAAAAAATATCATAGAATAAAAAACTTATTTATAAAATAACAAGCTACAACAAATGTAATTAAAAAAATTTATGTGTCTCGAGGTGAGTAAAAAAAATACCTATTTGAGAAACGTAAAGTAATATTTATTGGGGTTGGCGAGTACTGAGTCCTGTGTGGTAACCAATATCAAATCTAAACTAGCATTAGACGCCTTGGATTTGCAGCGAATTTCGCAATTACATTTGTTTCCAATTCGTTCATTTTTTTACTTACTAATATTCTATGAATACTCATCCTACATAGTCAATTAAGCATGTCTTTGTTCATTGCGCTTCTTAGCCAAGTCTTTACTCTTCGTAGAGTGCTGAAAGACCTTTCAATGGTACTTGTTGAATACAGTATCACTAGTGCAATTAATTGACAGTTTTTTGATCTGAGGCAAAGAGGGGTCGGCTCCTTTAATGACTTCAGTAAGTTCCAATTCTTTCAACTTTTATTTATCCATTTTTTATCCAGCCAATTTCGGTATGAATTTTGTTGATATCAAGATCATAAAACTCTGAAAAGCATTTTACTTTCTCACACCAACTTCCTACAGGAGCACCTAACATAAGAAAGGAATGCAAATGAAAAAGATGAAATGCTGGCACTTTGTTTTCTGAAAATCTAGTCTCTAAAAAGGATGAAAGT
This sequence comes from Trachelipus rathkii, assembly GCA_015478945.1. NCBI lineage: Eukaryota > Metazoa > Arthropoda > Malacostraca > Isopoda > Trachelipodidae > Trachelipus > Trachelipus rathkii. Next base: position 23,530 of record JABUQX010138316.1, read on the forward strand.
GAGTCAAGATAAGGCACAAGTACAGAACGCTTCCAATATTCAGCAGAATTTTTAGCAGGATGATTTGTTTTATGTTGTTGGGATTGTACTTTTCTAAGTGGTGCAAGTTCTACTAAGAACTCAGCAGTAATAACATTAGCGGATAAGAGCAGATCAGCAATTATTTGAT
>JABUQX010138317.1:0-22318 GCA_015478945.1 Trachelipus rathkii
AATAAGATCCTCCCCCATTTGAGCAACCGACATAGCAGAGTAGTCTAATGTAGGCAAAGGCGTAACCGCATTTACCTGGATACGAGATAAAGCATCAGCACTAGAGTTATCACGACCAGGAATGTGACGAAGATCAGTAGTAAATTGGGCAATAAAATCCAGATGACGAAATTCACGAGGAGAATAGTGTAAAGAAACAGAAGTAATAGCAGAAGTGAGTGGTTTATGATCCGTGAGAACATAAAACTGACGACCTTCAAGAAAATATCTAAAGTATTTAATTGAAGAATATACAGCAAATAGCTCACGACCAAAAGTACTATAGCGAGGGACAGCAGGAGGAAGTTTCTGAGAATAAAAAGCGAGAGGAAGCCAAGCACCATTTTGCAGTTGCTCTAGTGAAGCTCCTACAGCATAATCACTGGCGTCTACAAATAGGCGGGTTTCAGCACTGTGTTCAGGAAAAACAAGAAGAGTGTTGTTGACCAATAGAGTTTTACTCTGTTCAAAAGCCTCACAAGCAGCATCAGTCCAATTAACCATTGTCGAGCTGCCCTGACGACCTTGAACAAGCAAAGCAGTAACTGGAGCTAATATGGCAGCAGCCTTGGGGAGGAAACGACGATAAAAATTAAGGAGACCTAGGTAAGCACGAAGATCTTTGTGAGTGGTAGGAAGAGGATAATCACGAATAGCAGAAACACGATCAGGTAGTGGAGAAAGACCAGAAGAAGAAATTTTATGGCCAAGAAAATGAAGAGAAGCAGCACCCAAAATGCATTTCTTGAAATTTAAACGAAGACCAGCTTGAGATAAACGAGAGAAAACAGTACGAAGATGAGAAAGATGCTCCTCCGGAGAACGAGAAGCAACTAATAGATCATCAATGTAAGCATATACAAAGGGTAAACCCGTAAAACATGATCTATCAAACGTTGAAAAGTAGCACTGGCATTACGAAGACCAAATGGCATAAAGTTATACATAAAATTGCCAAAAGGAGTTGCAATACAAGTTTTAGGACGATCATCAGGATTAACAGGAATTTGAAGGAAGGCAGATTTTAAGTCAAGAGAAGAAAAAATGGTGCATCCATTTAGAGAAGAAGTAAAATCATGAAGGTGAGGAATAGAATAAGTATCAGCAACAGTTTTAGAATTTAGTAACCTGTAGTCCCCAACAAAACGAAAAGAATCTGGCCCTTTTTTAACAATGTGAAGCGGAGAAGCGTAAGGAGAAGTAGAAGGGGAAACAATACCCTTTTCCAGAAGCATGTCAAATTCAACACGCGCAACGTTTAACATTTCTGGAGAAAGTCTGCGAGCCTTGCAAACAGGAGGACTACTTTGTCTCAATGTAATGCATTACATGGTGAGACGCAGGAGAAAGATTAGAAATAGGCTGGATTAGGTCAGAAAATTCAGAATGCAAAAGAGCGTGAAAAGAAGAATAAGAGGAGGAATCAGGAAGATTGATACCATAAATAGAAGAATCAAAAGGAACAGCATTACAAGAAAGAGTAGTAGTGTCATCAAGTAGACGACTATTGGCCATGTCAATAAGAATATTGAAATGACTTAAAAAATCAGCACCAATGATGTTTTGTGTAACATCGGCCAAGAGAAAAGTCCAACGGAAAGAATGACGCAGTCCAATAGATAAAAGTAAGGAGTTGTCTGTACCATAGACAGCAATGCTAGAACCATTAGCAGCCTGTAAATGAGAAACAACAGGCGGAAGAGAAGAACAAAAACCATGAACATTCAAAATAGAGAAACTACTGCCTGAGTCAATAAGGAAAAACCGTTTAGAATCACCATCAAATATACGTAAAAGCGAACCTGGAAGAACAGCATTAACTTCAGGAATAGAAACAGAAGAAGAATCAACAGAAATAGGAACAGAAGGAGAAACCGTTGTAGTAGCAAGAACCGAAGACGAATAAGAAACAGTAGGCATATGGAGTGAATCAGAATTGGCATTGGAGGAAATGACCAAGGGAGGAGCGCAATGATCTACGGTCCCCCCGAGTGGAGTTTCCCTGAAGAGAATTTGTAGATTTAAAATTACAGGGAGGAATGCAGTTACGTGCTCTAACACCAAAATGATAATGATAGTAGCATAAAGGAGAACCCTGAGAAGGTTGGGGCAATGAAGAACGGGAAGGTGAAGGAGAACGAGATCTAGTGCGAGAAGATGCAGATTGCTGACACTGACAACGAGAGATAGAAGACATTTGTTGTTGCAAGGAAATAATTTGAACATTCATATTGTTCAACAAGGTAAGAATATTAGTAAGAGGGTCTAAAGATGAATTCTGGAAAGATGGAGGAGGAGTACAAAGAGAAGAAGGAGCAGAGGAAGATAGAGCAGCGGAAGACGAAGATATAGAAGGAAGAGAAGAAGAGTTAGTAGCAAATTGAGAAGGAAAAGTAATAGAAGAAGAAGAAGGCATAATCGCGAGAGTAGAACCCATAGGGGTAAAAGATGGATAAGTTATAGGAGAAGAAAAAGATTGATTGGCACGAATAATAATATCCGCGCGTTCGGCTAAATCTTGAAGAGACAAGGCGTCACCATGAGAGAGCAAGGAAGTACTAACAAAGGCAGGAAGACGGTCCAGGAAAAGAGTGCGAAGAAGAGATTGGTTACTATCAGTAAGGGGACCAGAAATAGAGAGCATACGGGTAAGAAGTTGTGAAGGAAGACGATCACCCAACACCTCATGTTTTAACAATTCGTGAAAACGGGTAGCATCAGAAGGAGAAAGATGGCGACGTAATAAATCACAAAGAGTAGAATAAGGAGTGAGAGAGGAGCTGATTGAAGGTAAAAGATTAGGAATTGATTTCTGAACTTCATAGGGAATGGAGAGCAGAAAAGCATTAGCTTTCTCGAATTCTGTAGGAAGCGAAGCAAGGAAAATATCAAATTGCTGAATCGTAAAATCAACATCATCTCTCCTAAATTGCGGTGGGGTCAGGCGAGGAACACGCGATATAGGCCAGGTAGTCGCCGGCAAAATTGCAGAAAGAGGAGTAGGCGGTGGAGGACTCTGTTGATGTAGTTTTTGTTGATGTTGTGACATCAATAATTGTTGATTAAGCGATTGTTGTAACAGATAGTGTTGGTGAGGATCATACAAAGGCGGAGGATGAGAAAAATTTTGAGATGAAGAAAGAAGAGGAAATATAGTCGAAGAAGAAGAAGGAATAGAATCAGATAACATATTAAAGGTAGGAGTAGAAATAGTAATAGGAGTAGTAACAATAGTAGTAGAAGTAGTAGTGGTAGTAGTAGTAGTAATAGTAGTAGTAGTAGTAGTAGTAGGAGACATTTTGAATAATAGAAATATAATTATTGTAACAGCTCAAAGATGCACAACGGGTACCAATACAAAATATAATACAATAGATAGAAGAAAAAATGATAATGTGACAAATTACAATAAAATACAAAGATTGTAGAAATAAAAAATATATGGATGATCAATAATCTGGGGTCACCAGTTATAACTACTGTCTATTAATTTCCACAATAAACTATATAAGGTTAATTATTTTCTATTAAAATATTTAAACTAGACAAGTAGCTATTAACATAAACAAGATAAGTAGATATTAACATAAAAACTTTATATGTTAAGTGTTAAAGATAACAATATATATTATAATATTTTATATATCAAAATATTATAAGGTTATAATATATCATAGACTTCCAGCTGTTGATTTCTTGGCTCACAATGAAAGGGTGGTGAATAATAGTCTGTCTGAATTCCAAATTTATTCTAAGCACTAGAAAGAAAGCAAACAGGCACCTGTGGAAATTACCACAGTTAATAACTATAATAATAAAAATAATAATGAAATAATAATAAAAATAATAACAATAATAATAAAAATAACAATAAAAATTTATAATAATAATACAATTAAAATTTACTATTACAGAATGAAAATAATAATAATAAAAATAATAATAATAATAATAATAATAATAATAATAATAATAATAATAATAATAATAATTACCCGTTGCGTCTATAGAAATAATTTTATTTTAAAACTAGAAATTTTTAGTAGCTATAAGTTTATTTTTAAAGAAATTTTTATATTTTGCAATTGAATAAAGCAAAGCGTGTTTATCTGAAAAACAAATAAATTATAAATATAAAATGTTAAAAAAAAGAAAAAGTAGGGACACTAAAAATATATATATATATATATATATATATATATATATATATATATATATATATATATATATATATATATATATATGCAAGATACATGAAAATTTAAATCTAAATATAGAGCATATAAATATATTTATATATATATAAGGTCGCATATATATATAGCAAGGGGTAGCTAGTGAAGGTATATAGCAGTTATATTGTTAGAGTTACTATATATATATATATATATATTATATATATATATATATATATATATATATATATATATATATATATATCTTCATTCTTTCTTTCTTCTTTTATCTCTCCTCCTTTTATTCCGAAGAATGGGAGGTGCGTGACGAGCACGGAAAAGAAAAGCAGTAGAATAATATACGAGACATAAGTCGAAAAGAAAGCCCAGCCTTAATGCCCTCAGTACCATTAATTAGCGAGAACTCATCGCAGTCAGAAAATCCACCCTAAAGCTTCATGGGACAGCGATGGACCCTCACTATGGTAGATCGTCAGTGTAAGGGTTCATCCCTTGGCCCAGGTGACGGCCATACCCCCTCACAATCCCCCGCCATTCACTCCTGTTATACACCTTTCTTCTCGCCTGTGCCAAACTCACAATTCTCTTCTTCAGACATTCGTTCACCGACTCGATCCACTTTCTCTTCGGTCTCCCAGCCGGTCGGTTCCCAACACACTCGCCACTATACATCCGCTTAACCAACCGACTATCATTCATCCTTTCCACATGACCAAACCATCTCAACATACTTTCATTTATTCTCTCATTTACCCCTTTCTCCACACCACACATCTCTCTAATAAATTCATTCCTCATTTTATTAATTCTTCTCACACCTAGCATGCCCCTAAGATTGTCCATCTGAACACATTGAACTTCAAGATCTATACTTCTTATTCCAGACCATAGTCTCACTACCATACAATAACACAGACAACAACATACCCTCATGTAAGACTCTAGCACTCTAACTTAATCCCTTTACATTCACCAACGATTTAATTGCACCAGCCACCCCCTCCTACCATTCACAACTTACCTACTACACTCTGCATCATCCGTTCCCTTCTCATCCAACACATACCCTAAATATTTAAACTCAGACACTTGCTCCAGCTGCTCACCATCTAACATAACTTCACACTGAGGACTGTCCTCACTCACAACCATAACCTTACTCTTATCTACGTTTACTTTCAAACCCCTCCTTTTACACACCCTGCCAAATCTCTACCAATCCTCTCAAACTCTCTTCTTCAGATTCGCCACACAGAACCAAAATAATCCGCATATAATAGGTAGGGCACCCTCCACTCATCTCCATTCTCCATCATTCTAACACCATTTCCTGCCATCCCCACCTCGAATTCTTTCATAACCCCATCCATATACAAAATTGAATAACCAAGGAGACATAACACAACCCTGTCTCACCTCCGCTATTAATCCTAAACCAATCACCATTCACACCATTTATTCTTACACACGCTTCACTATCGTCATACATACTTTTGATTCCATTCAGAAGCCTACCACCACCATATATCACTAATACCTGCCATAAAGCTTCCCTATTAACTCTATCATACGCCTGTTGTAAATCCATAAATCTATCAATATAATCCATTCATCTTATCCTCATTTTCTCAATCATTATTTGTTTCAATGTAAAGATTTGATCCACACAATCCTCTACCACCCTAAACGCACCTTTGTTCTTCACCAATCAGTCCCTCAGTCACTGGACGACTCTTCTTTCAACCAAAATACCAGCATATATCTTCCCTACAACACTCAATTAACTTATTCCATAATTTCTACAGTTCCCTTTTCTCCTTACCCTTATATAAGGGTACTATTACCGCTCTCTCCTCCAATCCTTGGAACTATACCCTCCATAAACGTTTTATTACACAACTTCCAACCAATCAATTACCATCTCGCCTCCGCTCTTGATCATTTCACTCAGTAATTTCATTTATACCAGCAGATTTACCTCTTCAACTTTTTCACTCTACCCATTACCTCCTCATTACTAATAACCTCATCCCCAAAATACCTATTCCTTCTTGCACCATCAAAACCCACACACATTCACTATCACCTCATCATTACTGTTAATATTGTGCAGATTTTCGAAGTGTTCCTTCCACACTCTCCTTTCCCATCCATTTCATCAGTTACAAAAGCACCATCCCTATTCATTATTCTAAGCTGATTCCCCTTATTCTCATTCTTAACCTTTCGCTCTTCCTTCCAGAAGAGCTCCTATTCCCCTTTGTATGTCCTCATTCATCCTCCTTCCAAACTGTTCATTTACCTCTTGTTTTCTCCTACGCATGCACCTCTTAGTATTTCTTTTTTCCTCCTTATATAATTCCAAGCATCTTTCTTTGAAACTTCATCATTTGTTTTTCTAGTACATTCAACCACGCTTTCTTTTTTACCTTTAACTGCTTTCATCACCTCTTCATTCCACCACTCATGCTGTTAACATTCTTACTTCCTACTTTAGCACATCCACACACTTCCTTTGCACTACTAGCAATTGCTTCCTTCATTTGCCCCCTCAGATTTGTTCAGTATCAACTCGTTCATACATTCAACCGATTTACTAGCGAGCGCCCTTACATACTTATCTTTATTGTCTTGTTCACTTAACTTCTCACCTTTTAATTTTACCTACCTCCTTTCGTATCACCTTCCTCCATCCAAGCCCCCACCAACTTAATTACATAGAACAATATAATGATCAGACTATGTAATTTCGAATCGCTGGGTGATTTAACATCCAACACATACTTCAACATCTCCTTCTTAGGACCAACACAAAATCAATCATACTTTTCAATTTGACTTGATACCATCTCTACCTACACCAACTCTAGTATACTTATGGATACTCTTGTGTTTAAAGAAAGTATTACTTACACACATACCTCTCTCTTCACAGAAATCAATCACCTTCCTACCATTCTCATTTTCTCCCGCCACCCCAAAACCACCTGTTATACCATCCCTTTTTTGATCACCTATCCAACCATTCAGGTCCCCCAACACTATCAATCTGAAGCTCCTACTCACCCCATCCAAAACATCATTCAGATTATCCCAAAAACGTACTCTCTTCAACGTTTCCCTCAGATGAACCATACGTCACAACCACACATACCTTGACCTTTTCAAACTTAAATTTAACCATTAGAATTCTAGGACTCACACACACAAAGTCTACCATAGCTTTGTACCACATATATATATATATATATATATGTACCTGTTCCAGATTAGTATATGAATAAAAAAAATATATATATATATATATATATATATATATATATATATATATATATATATATATATATATATATATATATATATATATATATATATATATATTAGATATTGTTTGTTTTTGGGAAACCTTATTTTTAATATAAATAGGATGACTAAAAACGGAATAAGAGCCATAAGATTTATAAATTATCCTCAACGTTTCGAGTCACTCATGACTCATCCTCAGGAGGCTGCAAGAACACATATACATAATATTACAAAAAAGTTAAACGATGAAAAATAAATGACATTGAAATTAAAATTGCAAGTACATATAAAGGGAATAATGTTACACATATATATAAAAGGGACACAATGCACAATTAGTGAATGGAAAAATTAGAACTAAGACTAAAATTAAGATTAAATTACAATCGCAAATGGGGGTAAACGGAAATTTAAATCACAAAATAAATAAATAATAGCACACCTAATAGATCCGGAGTTAAAAAATGAACTAAGAATAAAATCATAGGGGGCAACGACAACAAAAAATATTAGTTGGTTTGGTTAAATGTTTGAGAATCCAGAGTATAAGAGATATAAGAAAAATAACGGATATGTAGAGGAATATGCAGGTATAAATAAAATAAAATAAAATAAAAGGATATGCCTATCCATATACACTGTAAATAGTTGTTAAACAAAAAATGCATGAATGTAGAATTATCAGGTTAGTAGATGGATTGAAGGGTTAAGTAACACTTAGAGGGATAGAGGAGTGCTGCATTTCTATATATATATGGGTTGATATATATATATAAGCAGGCAGATATATATATATATATGTTATATATATATATTAAGCATATATATATATTAAGTTATATATATATATATATAGAGGCATATATATATATATTATATAGAGTGTTAATATATATATATATATATTATATATATATATAAGGTTACAGGTTATTATATATAGCAGGTTGAAGGCTAGATATATATACATATATACAAGAGCATATATAAGGTTATGCTGTATATTAGCTATTACATGTTGTCATATATATATATATTATATTATTATTACATATTATTAAAAAAAATATACATATATACATATATATAATATTTTTACATGTTGTTGGCTGCTGAGCTGGTTATTGTTATTGCTGTTGGCATATGCTACAGGTTACTGGCTAAGGCTGGTTGCTATTGCTACATGGCTGGTTGGTTTCCTCATATATATATATATATACATATACATATTGATATATGTTGAAGAAGATATAGCTGAAGATATATATATACAAGTTATATATATATATATATATATATATATATATAGAGATATATATATATATATATATATATATATATATAACCAGAATCTTTTTATTGGTGGTTCTGAGGGCCTGTGTGAAGAAGCTATGAGGCTGGAAGGTATAGCTTGTTTTTGGGACACAATGGGGGTTGTTGACGGTTCTGAGGTGCTGCATTTCTATAAAAAAAAGGCTTGGTAAATTCAAATGATCAATCACAAGTAATTATAAGAAGAAAAACTTTTGAACACTTTCTATATTACTTACAGAAAACGTGCCTTCTTGAATTCTTGCCTTTCGGCTACACTTTCTTGGGGTACTGGAAGACATTTTCAATCGCTTGCTTATCAAACCAGCTAATTCGTCATCAGAAGATGATGAGTCAGATAACTGCAAATAAATTACAAGTCAGTCATATAAAAGATGAAAAGGAAAAAAATTATTCTCAAGATATAAAAATGTACATTTTTTAAAAGTTTGTAAATAGTGTTTACCACTCTCTTTGGTCCCATTTTTTCAAAATAAAAGTAAATTTGGTGGAACACTTTCTTTCGAATTGAATATTTTAATTTGTAAAAATTAATAAAAATTAACAATTTAATTCAAAAATATATGCAATAAACTTTATCAACATAAATCCTCTCAATCAAAAAAAAAAATAAAATCAATGTAAAAAAATTCATTAAAAATTAATAAAAAAATAAAAAAATAAATAAATTAAAATGTTTTACTACAGTATTTATTCAATACTGAAGGAAACAACACTTTTTGTGGCCATTTTCTATGTTTCAGGCCAATTTTTGGTCACCCACGCGCGACTACGCGATGGACTTTTTACGTCCATTCCAACTTTGAACCGCCATTTTGTTTTTTGTTTTTTCTTAAACTATTTGAAAATTTTTTTACATCTTCTTCAACCTTTTTCTGAGGAATACCTGGAAGCAGAAAAAATATGAATAATTAAAAAAAAAAAAGTCTGGACGCAAAAGGTCCAACGCGTAGTCGCGAGGGTTAAAGCTCTCTGTTTTATTTTAATTTTTTTATTAAATTTAGGGGAGGGTCCAATATCTGGTTCAGGCTGGGGTAAATTTTTTTTAAATTTTCAATTCAAAATTTTTGAGCCAATTTTGATGGAGAATAAGCAAACTACAGCTTATTATGATCTCTAAATTGTCGTTTTTCTGTGTCTAGTCATTCTCTACCGAAACTTTAAAAACAAAATTATACCATTCCAAGTGTATAACATATGATAAACAATTAGAGGCAGTTCTTAAGAAAGCAAAGAGAAAACACTACTCTAACAAATTCCAGGATTGCAACAAAGACAATAACAAAAAAAAACTCACAATGTATAAAAGAACTGAATTTAAACAATCAGTTTACAACCGACCAAAATAAGATCGCAGACGGACTAAATGAATACTTTGTAAACGTCGGTAAGCAAATCTTGAGAGACAAGCCCCCTAGTCAAACATCATATGAAACTTTTCTCCCAGACTACGAGTCTCATTTTTCCTTTATTCCCATCACTGTCCCGGAGGTAAAAAAAAAGTAATCGCCGGATTAAAAACAAAAAATGTGGTGTTCATTCTATCCCCAATCACATCCTCAAACTCGCTGCCGACATAATAGCCAGCCCTTTAAAACACTTGTTCAATGAATCATTTTTGACAGGAATTTTCCCAAATATATTCAACACAGCAAAAGTGATCCCTATACCTAAAAAAGGAGACCTTTGCCTAGCAAAAAATTACAGACCAATAGCTATCACAAACACGATTAGTAAAATATTTGAGAAATTAGTTTTCAATCAGTTAACAGAATATTTTATATCAAACACTATTCTTAATGATTCACAATTTGGATTTAGAAAAGGACGTTCAACTGCTGATGCCCTCATTTGCTTAACCAAAAAACTGTACAGAAATATAGGAAATAAAGACTCCCTGCTATTATTATTAGATTTCACAAAAGCTTTTGACATGATTAATCATGACATACTATTAAGTAAAATGAACAAAATGGGCTTTGAAGGGACAAACTTACAATGGTTTAAAAGCTACTTAAAGGAGAGATCTCAATACGTTAAACTAAATGAAACTAATTCAGCCACACTTCAAACATCAACCGGCGTACCCCAGGGCTCAATTCTTAGACCGTTTTTATTTACTCTATATACAAATGATCTGTTCAACTCTCATGACGCTTTTTCAGTCTCTTTTGCTGACGATACCTCCATTTTAATAAATGACAAAAATGCCGAGTCTCTATCTCGTAAAACAACTGACACATTAACAAAAATAATGAAATGGATAGATGCTAATAAGCTATCTTTAAATTTAAATAAAACATCTTACATAATTTTTAGCAACAAACCAATTAACGATTTAAATATTAATATTAACAATGTAGAACTGAATAGGGCTGCAAATGCTAAAATACTTGGATTAACAATCGATGATAAACTGACATTTAAAGAACATATTAACAACCTAGTTAGCAGACTGTCGAGATACATGTATATGCTAATAAAATTAAGAAATTTTGTACCACTTTACATTCTTAGGAAATTATACTATTCACTAATACACCCTCACCTACTTTACTGTCTTCCTATCTACGGTACTACAAGTAACTCAGTAATTCACCCTGTTATAGTAACACAGAAGCGATTTATTCGCCTCATTAGCAATACAATAGACTTTTACAGCCATACACACCATTATTCAAAAGCCTAAAGATATTGAAGTTTAAAGACTTGCTAAATATATCGCTCCTGAAAGAGATACATAAAATTATCCATAACAACGCATGTGACTTCTTGCTAGCAAATTTTCATTCAAACCAAGCGCGGCGAATCAAATAAACCTAAGAAATAATACTTACATAAACCCTCCCTTCTGTAGACTCCCCTTTCACCCTCTAATTCATTTACTATCAAATGAAGGGAGACAAAGATTGGATTAGACAGCAATCAAAACCCAAAATCTTTAAAAAATTATGTGTATAATTTTAGAACGATAGTTACAAAGCCTACTGTACCCAACTTTTTTTTTTCAAGTAATTATCCTGTGTTGATCATATGCAGAGCTTGGCCACATGGCACAGTGCTTCTATTCTAATCAGTAAAGATGTATCAGACACATAATATGAACATGGATAGAAAAAAAGACTTTCCCATTTCTGTAAATTTCAGCATTTTCATTTGACTATTTTAAAATGGTACAAGAGGATCTATACAATAGGGTCTTGTCTTCTCATAAAACTTGTTCAACTTGTCTTTTTCTGTGCTTGAGGGCATCTTGATATGTAGCGGGATGAACAGCTGCATAGTCGCCCTAATAATTTTATTACAGTACATATACGGATTCCACAATGGTCTTCAACATTAATCAAAAAATCTCATGGTAACAGGGAACATAATTTAAAGGGTTCGGCCCGAATTTTTAGAAATTGTGCGGAGCTGATAGTATTTTTCAAAATGATGAATCTCTGGTATACTGGGTCTAATTTTTACAACGAAGTTCCCACCCACAATTTTATCTGTAGTTAATGGTTCTATAAATTATTTAATTTCATTATTCCATGTTCTAAATGTTTAATGCACTTTTGTAATTTCTATATAAGAAAATAACGTTTACAGAAAGTCAAGCTAAAAAGACGTTTAAACCATGTACTGTGATAGTTTAACTTTAAACTTGGAATAACTCTTAAACCGTGTTGGGGAAAGCCATTTCTGGTTTAAAGCAAAATTAATCTAGGTTTATCCTCAAATGTGGTTTAAACGTAGATGGGGAAAGCGGCCCTTAATCTAACCAAACTTATATTAGTTTATAATTTATTTCAATCGGAATAAATCAGGAAAACACATCGATAGTGTTATCCCAACTAAAAAGTCGAAAATAGCTGGCTTTTTTTCTTCCTACAAAGAATTTTTTGATACTATTATCGTAAATTAAAAGTTTATAGTTTTATTAATACAATAGTAACGCAAATGTTAATATAATTACCTGATTTTTTTAAATTAAAAAATTACGTAAAAAAAATCCATTAATTTAAATTATTTGATTTTTTTTTCGTGGTAATCCTGGTTAATTCTGGTTTATTGGCTGAATTAAACTTCACCAAATAAAATGCTTAGTTAGGGAAATTTGTGGTTGTGAGCTGTGAGAGAGAATAGAGATAAGATTGATATAAAAATATTTTTGAAAAGGAAATGAAGAAATTTACCTCTATTCCCTTTAATAATTTTGATTAATTTTTGTTGTTTTTCACAAGCACGACTTAATAGGACGGATTTTGAATTTGAAGTGATGCTCGTTGAGATTTTTTAGTGAAAATTCTGGTAACTGTTTAACAGGACAAAAATAATAATAATCACTAAACTAAAATACTGAATATAGCTAATAGTTTCTATATCATAAAATAAAATAGCTATATCCTAAATATAAATACAAAAAAATGAGCAAATACGCAAGAATAAATGTGAAAGTATATAATAGTTTTTATATCCTCCCACTAAAGAGTTGCAATGAAAACCATGCAATTAAAAGAATTAAAGTTTTTTACAACAAATCAGATAAATTCTTGCGAAGGAATTCTTGAAACTTGACAGCAGCCTGTCTAAGAGGTCTTTCTTTGACTGAATTGAGTGGAGCAATTTGATTCTGTTGAGAGTCAAGTTGAGTGAATTTATACCTGAAAGTTGAAGGTTTGTAAACATCTACTATAGCAGTCATCACTATTACTTGAATAACCTCGAATTTGAATTTGAGCGGATCAAACTTGATCTGTAATTTCATTGTTTGACCATCTTGAATCTGGAGAGATCACCTGCTTGCTTTCAGCATCTAGTTTCTCCCACTGGAGAGCAGAGTGGGGTAATAGATAACCCAATGGGTAGAGATGACAAATAGAATAGTGACAAGTTTGTCCATCTCCCCCTTTTAATAACACACTCGCTCTTTTATCGCATCCCCACAATGAGCTTCCAGAACTCTACCAAAAGCCAGAAGGGTCGGTTTATTAGGTGTGTGTATACAGAACTAATCTCCAACCTTTAATTCTGTTGGTCCACTGCTGACTGATAGAGATTTTCTATGCGAGCGGCGGCAAATTTAATAGGTATAGGACTCATACCGGATAATTCCCTGAAAGTCTCCAAAAACTCTTCCTTGAGCATTTTTAGAGTTACCTGGCATAGTCTTGTTGTGAGGAGGATATGTTTTTTTCCATATGGGGGGGAAACTTTCATTGATAATGAGGTTTGAATGCCAATAAGGCTTCAAAAAGGAATTTGGAGCAAATAACTTCCAAATCATTATCCGATGACCTATAGGTTAAAGGTCTGTGAATTGATAACATTGGTGATATTTGAAATAATTGTTAACAGTTGAAAAGTAGGTTTAAGGTTGCTTTACCTATAGTTTTTTATAGAGACATCCCTTAACTGTTCGTATCATTCTCTACCAAACTGATCCCACCCAACTGGAATAGATTGGAATCTTGTAATGTTTGATGTTATTGATACGCATATGTTCGGAGAACATATTTGAAGACAAAGATTTTAACAGTATATTTCCACCTTGTTTGAAATTCCTGGCATTATCTGAGTACAATTGGACGGTATGCCATATATATTTGTGAAACGTTGGAATGAAAGTAAAAAGGATTCAGTGGACATATCTGGAAGGACATCAACATGAATAGCTCTGATATTAAGGCAGGTGAAAATTAACAGATACATTTTTTGAAATTCCTTATCATTAATCCTTACAACGAGATGCCCTGTAAAGTCCACGCCGCCAGTATGCTCAAAAAGGACGCACAAAATTAACTCTATGATGAGGAAGATTAGTCATTTTTGGATATTTAAATGGTATACTGTTAAATTTTTTGCATACTATACAGTCTGACAAAACATTCTTTACAGCCTGCCTGGCCTTGGTAATCCAGAAGCCATGAGCTCTTATGAAATTGATAGTGGTTTGAACACCCAAATGTTGACATCTGAATGAAAGTCCAGTTATGGATTAATCTAGTGAGATGATGATTCTTGCCTGCCAAGAAGAATTGGATTTATCACATCTTCATTATATATTTGACTGCAATTCTACCTTTTGGAATCGGATTAGGCCTTTATCATCTATGAATAAGTTAAGTTGAGTGACCAGCGGTGGAATTTCAATCCTTTTTAGGATTTTGGAGAATAATAATCTCCTTAGAAAAACAATGCTTCTGCATAATCTTCAACCAATAGAGTTGGGCTTTCTGATCACTATCTTTCTTCATCCAGCCCTTTACTCCTGCTAATGAATTTGAATATTTTTGAAAGTTACTTTATAAAGGGCCATATGCAACTTGAGTAAATCTTTAAATGGTAAAACAAAGACTGAGAACACACACAGATTGTGTTACATTGTAAGTCTTTTCTTTTGGACCTCAGACAAACATTTTAAGTTTACTAAGGCCATTGAGATTGGAATCTAGGAAGAATCCAAGAAGGACCCTTTAGCCATAATGATAATTTTGAAAGAAAAGTAGAAGTTGTAACACCTCTGGTAATTAGATCTGCTGGGTTTTCAGCAGTATTAATATAAGCATTAGAAATGGATACTTTGTACTTTTGCTCAACTTGATTTTTGATTTGAATTCTTTGAGCCTATATGTTAACCAAAAATAGTTTTTTATTTTTTGCCTTTCCAGATAGGAGCCCAAGAAAGAACTATTTGAGCATCTACAAAGAACCTTTATGTTTTTGAACTGAACATTAAGGAAATTCTGATAATATTGATTTGATACACTTGAAAATAAAGACACAGACCACAACTCAATGAGGAAGCAAAGCCCTAAGATTGTGAGAGGGGCCACCTTGGCAATTTGAGAATTATTAAATTAGACCTCTGACCTAAAATACTATAAACGACAAAAACCAAAAAGATGAGAAGCATCACAATAATACGAAATAAAGAGTTCGAGGAGAGAAGGTGAGAAAGCATCACCTCTCAAATTTTCAATATTATGTAATTTATTTAAATTTGAACCAGGAAAGACCAGGAAACTAAAACATAAAGCGGGAACCTTTTCATCACAATCGAGACCTAATTGCCCCATAATTTCCTAATCTAAATAACCGACCTCTTTAAAGTTAAAGCCGGTAAAAAGATATTTAAGGGATCAAAAACCTTCCGACACCGCAGACAACAACAATCTTTGGTACATTTGCATCAGCATTTACTGAAAATTTTGCTAGTTTTAAATTATCTGTAAGAGGATTAAAAAGATATCCAAGAACCTTATCTTCTGATTCCTGATGTTGAACTATTCTACCCTCTTCTTCCATAACAGCTCTTAATTGATCATTATTAGAGTCCCAACTTCTAGGATGGAAACCACCATCTTCCATTCTTTTGTTGCATTCATGATAAAGTTCTTTTAAATGTTGTGGATCATTGCCACTAATAATTAAATTATCAACAAAAAATTATTTAATAGAATCTGAGTACATGCACATCCTCATAAGACTGAGCATGATGCTTTATGATATAATTGAGGATGAAAGGTGAGGATGTGAAAAAACCAAAAGACAATGGTTAGTATCGAATAAGCCTTTAATTGAACCATTACTTTTCACAAAAAAAGCAAAAGCGATTGCGGTCTTCGATAGATTTTAACTTAATCTGAAGGAAGGCTTGCTTTATATCTGATAGCATAACAAACTGATTTGATCTGAACCGAAATAAATGTCTTAATAAGGAAGACATAAGATCTGGTTCTATAAGCTGCCTCATTTAGAGATGGTAAAGAATTAGTTTTAAGAGAACAGTTAAACACAGGCCGGACCTTTGTTGAATACTTGTTCATCAGTTTTGATAACAGGTCTGTGAGGAACCCAAAAGCTATAATTGTTATACTCAGAGGGAGATACTTTGAACTCTTCAATAATACCATCAGCCTAATTGTTGCTGAAAGACATCATCATAGGCTTCAACTAAATCCTTTCTTCTAAATTTTCTTGAACTCTATTAAGCACTGCAGAGGCAATGTATACGTTTGTGGCCAAACAAAGGAAGTTATCTTCAATCATGGAAGATTCTATATGATATTTTCGTCTTTTGAACTATACCACCTTTTGAATTTTTGCAATCTGTCTCAAATCATCTTCAGATTTTTTATTATTCATACCTTCTATACCTAAGGACTCTAATTTGAACATGTTTTCTAATCCTTGCTCTACCTCTGAATTACTTAAGATATGGCTTAAAGGATTAAAATAAGAATGTACAGGGTTTAAGACTGCATTTAATCAAAGTATGGTTAACCTGCAATTGATTTGATTTAGGATTTTGGAGTTTTGTTTTGATTTGAATATGATTTCAATATGATTAATGATTAGAAACTCTTATTTGATTAATGTATATAAAATTAGTAATATTTCCAAATGGAATAATAGAACCATCTCTTAACTTAAAAGCAGATCCACGCATACATTTAATCAATTCTAGTCGAGGGAAATACTCTATTAAATCAATGCCAATTAAGGCATCCAAATCGAAAAATGAGTTATTAGCCTCTTTATAGCCAGAATCAGCCAATTTGTAAGATTTATTTTTAAAATTTAAAATTAGAGCCTGATCTACAAACTTAATCTCATAACTTAATTTAAGATCCCAATCAACCTGGCCAAAAGAGGAAGGGTGAACGCAGACTGGTCCCCTTATACTCAAGAAAACAGTCTTTCAAAGTGCGGGTGCAAATACCTAAATAGTTTTTATATCGTATTGAGTGCTTTGATGACATTCTCTACAGATATATGAGTTTTGTCCAGCACTCTTTAGAAAGGTAGGATCTCTGTGAGCCACAGTCGACATAGGCAATCGCACTGAAGCCAAAAACTTTACCCCCTACCAATCTGATAGTAATTGATGGCAAAATTATAAATTGGTTGTGCTTTGGCTAAAAGCTAAAGACATACATTTGTGAGGGTGGAACTTTCCTTTGCCTTACAAAGAGCTGTAATATGACTTCTTTATTGCAACTTGGCAACTAACAGAAAGTTGCTTCCTCGTCAGGACACTGATTGCAGTAGTTTTAGTACTTGAACAATGGGGCATAGATTTGATTTCATTACAACCTTTTAATTCTTAACCTCATAAGTTTGATAACATGCAATTGGTCATCAAACAACTCACCTTGGGATGAACAAGAACTTACATGATCTCGAATAACCTTTGATTTTAGAAGTGGAAGAATCAATACCATGAGAAGCTTCATTTCCACTAACTTCATTAGTATGAGTTTTGAAGTTTTGCAAAGCAGAATTGGAATCAGGCCTATTATTAGATTTTAAGGACTCATTCGTCCTTTGATCTTCATTATTTTAATAATTTAAAATTATTTTTATCTGAAGTATTTACATTTTTAAATTTTGAATAAGTATTATGGGAAGGGACTTGATTGAAATTTTGACCTTTATTATGATTTGACGTTTTAACAATATTTTTGATAACTTCATTATAGCTATCAAATATTTGATTTAAATCAGGGTAATTGGTATTCAACTTGCGAGTAATTTCTTTGACTACCACATTAGGTAATTTTGATATAACTATGTGGCTAAGTACTACTAATCCAGTAGCCTCCTCAAGATATTTGAGGTTATAACTCTCAAGTTCATATTTTAATGTTCTGATATCATTTAAGTAAACCCTAGTCGCAATTATATGTTGGGTTCCAAATACTGGTTTTTGAAAGATATATGATTTTTTTAATGATTTTATGAATTAGGTATTTAACATCTAAAAACTTTATCTAGAAGTTCAAGAGCTTTATTATAATTATATCAATCTTGGAATTAGAAAGATTCTGAAATTAGGAGTACCATTGCCCCTTTAATTTTATTTTTTAAGCCAATGAAGTTTTAATGGATCACTAATTTTTTTGTACACTAAGGAGTCTTTAAAACTTTGAATATGAAGTTTTAATAAAAGCAAACTTTCAGTTTCATTGCCGCTCTAACGAGAAGACCAA
This sequence comes from Trachelipus rathkii, assembly GCA_015478945.1. NCBI lineage: Eukaryota > Metazoa > Arthropoda > Malacostraca > Isopoda > Trachelipodidae > Trachelipus > Trachelipus rathkii. The sequence continues at coordinate 18,854 of JABUQX010138317.1, forward strand.
ATCTTAGCTCTAAGAACAGATTCACTTATATAGGAAAGTATTATTTTTGAGGGGATTGAATTTTGATATCCCCTATTAGAATTTTAATTCAACCTAATTTTTGTTTAATCGGCATTGTACTGAATCCTGGACTTAACAACAACGGTCCTTATTATGAAACTAGATGAGGGAGTCAACTTCAGATATTAATAAGTAGGTTGTGTTTTATTTATAAGATTTGTATTCTTTTTGTTTTATATCTCTTAACAACGACTTACTCCTCTATCAGATCTCTTTACATAAACTGCATCTTTATCTTTATTATTATCCTCCTATAGGCCTCTCTCGTATTTGAACCAAGATAAATATTTAATTGTGCCTTGCCGGGATGGAAATGGCTTGAAAATACCTGCTGGATTTTTTAGTAATCAGTTTTCTAATCAATTGAAGGGGTTTGGTATCTCTGGGGTCAGACATTTTTTCGCCTGAAATTTTGGCTAGAAATTGACCCCAAGGAAAAATGAAACCGCTTTGAAGGAAAGGTGAAATAATTGAAAATAGCCTAGTAGTCCACCGGAAGCAGGCTAATTATTTGATTTGAATTTTTGAAAAGGTCTAAAAAAAACAAAAAAACATAAACAAAATTTTGAAGTTGAAAGTGATCTAAGCCTAGAATGCCTAATTGGAAATTGAAAGAATTTTTTGGAGAAAAATGAGATATGGCCTACCACGAGGAGGACAAATTATTTGATTTGAATTTTTGAAAAGGTTTAGACGCACACACAATCACACAAAAAAAAAAACAAATTTTTTGAGGTTGAAATGACTAGGCCTAAGTTTGAGAACTTAGAATTTTTTAGGATAATCCACTGTAATGGAAGGGTTAGGGCAAATTGATGCATGCTTCCTAACTCTCATGACAATTTGATTAATTACACAGACTACTAACTTAGGGACAGCCAAAACCCATCAGGCCTCTGGGTCTGGGATAGGCCCACCGTGCTTCTACTAAAACTAAAAAAATCTAACCACTAACGTCTATAAATTTCCCGACGTTCAAAATAACACCTTTATTTCAAAAATGATTTTGATAATAATACCCAAATTAATCCGAAAAACTGCTACGAGAGCTTTCGGGAGCTAGGTTTGATTTTTAAGTTTGCAATCTGCTATGCTCAACGTCGTCGAGTTATCAAGAACTTGCAACAGAGTCCCTTCGTTTAGTACCAATATAGATTACATACACAATTGACCGAAAATTTAAATCTAAAGCGAGATAACATTATTAAACAAAAAAATCTTTCCGAAAGATATATAGGTTTAAAAATGATATAATATCGTATATATTGTGAATCTACATTAGCTCTTACCGATGAATTTGTTGTTTTCATAAGATATTTTTTGTGCTCCCTTGAATAAAATTTTGGTATCCTCTGTAGATAACGTCTGGGGGTGCTGCCTCTTTGGCTTTTGTAAGCAAATAACAGGCATACTTAAATTCTTAGTTAGGGACGTGTAATTTGATTGGTGAGAAAGTGAAGAGAATAGAGATAGATTGATAGTAAAATATTTGAAGGAAATGAAGAAATTTTACTCTATACGCCCACACCACCTCTTTTTACATTTTGATTCATTTTTTTGTTTTCACAAGCATAATTAAATAACGACTTAATAGGGGGATTCAGACGGATTGAATTGAAGTGATCGCTCGTGAGGATTTTTATTAGTGAACATTCGGGTGAATTATATTAACGGGAGACAAAATTATAAATATCCAAAAACTAACTAAGCAATAATGAATATAGCTAATAGTTTCTATATCATAAAATAAAATACTATATCCTAAAATAAAATACTAAAAATGAGCAAAATAGAAGATATATATTTATAAGGGAAAGTATATAATAGTTTTTTATAACTTCCTGAACCCTATCTCTACGGTCCCTACTGAAAGCGCCCGACGTGAAGGACGAGGTTCGAGTTTCCACCATTCGTCGAATTCTTATATTTTAACTCATCCTAAACGAGTTGAGGGTAGCCGAAGAGACATGGGGGAGTAGGGGTAATAATGAAACCCCTCGGTCATAGCATGCGCCGTCAAGAAACCGACGCCGAATCGAAAGGCGAAAGGCCCGAGCGGACGTCCGGTGGCAGGCTGACCCGGAGCGGGGAAGGAAAGCGGGCCGGGAAAAGAAACTGCGGTGTCCGGCGTGCCGCAACGCGGTGTGTGTGCGAGAGATAAGCAACAGCAAAGGAAGTGGGTAACTGTATGATGTAGTCCATGGCACGAAGGGGGGTAGGGTAAACCAATGGAGACATGGCAACTGCAGCGAAAGAAAGGGGGGGTGGTAAACCAATTGTAGTCATGGCAACTGGAGCATAAGCGAAAGGTGGTGGTGGGGGTAAAGCGATGGGGGTAATGTGGAAGCGAAGGGGGAGGGGTAATATGGTGGTGTATATGCAAATGTGTATGTATGTAAATAACAACAACTCCCGTTCATTGATGACTACGTCATCAATGAAACGCTCGTGTGTGTGCACCTGCGGTGCACACATATGTAAATATATACAAAATATTTGCAATTAATATAATGCTACTAAATGAATAATAATATATATAATATATAGATATAAATAAACTCATATACGTACATACAATAATCTACGATCACGTGTACGTATTCTTCGAATACGAACATGTACGTTCTTCTCCCCTTAGCGGTAACTTATTACTACTTATATTTTCACTTTGGCCGCTTATAATATATATATATAATATATTCTATTATAATATTATTATAATATACTATATATATATATAATATATATTATATACTATATATTAATTATATAATATATTATATATATATATAAATATATATATCTATGGTAAAATCCTAGTTTCAAATATTTTTTGAAAAAAATTTCTAAGTTCACAAAAAATTTCTAAAGTTCAGAAAAAGTTAAGTTAAGTTTTTTAAGAAAAATGTTTAGTGGCAAAGCTTCTAACATAATTCCAGAAGCTTGCAACTAAAGAATTTTTCGTAATAAAAACTTAACTAACTTTGTTTGAACTTAAGAAAAATTTTTTGAACTTAGAAAATTTTTTCGAAAATATTTAGATAAAAAACTAGATATTTACATAACTATATATATATACTATATATATAATATATATATTATAATATATATATTATATATATATATATATATATAATTAAATAATATATATATATATATATTATCGTAGGCCCTTATCCTAACCTATATGGACATACGTACGTTGTCGTAAAAGTTTACGTTTACGTAGATCGATTTATATATGACGTAAGGCCCACGTAACCTACTCCTCCTCTCCTGTATTAATATATAATAATAATATATACAATATAGATATATTATTATATTATATTAATATATATATATTATATATTATTATAATATATATAAATATTATATAGTATATATATATATATATAATACCTG
>JABUQX010138318.1:0-29318 GCA_015478945.1 Trachelipus rathkii
TGGAATTTTGATTGTTTAACCGTTTTCCCGCATTTATCGTGAAACGCTTTCCTTTTTATCGTGCGCCGCTTCATATATATATATATATATATATATATATATATATATATAATATAATATATATATATTTTATAGCACTTATATATATATATATATATATATATATATATATATATATATATATATGCTATGCTATATATATAATATATATATATAACCCATATATATATATATATATGCACTGCCCTGTAACTATATGCTGCCCTGCTACCACTGCATATTAAATATATATATATATATATGTGGAAATATATATATATATGTACTATATATATATATATACTTATAATAATATTATATATATATTTCTATATTATATATATATGTATAGCATATCTTAATAATATGTAATATAAATGTATTAATTATAATATATAATATATATATATATATATATTAAATAATATATATATATATATATGTATGCTAACAATAACATATATATATATATATATATATATATATATATATATATAATATATATATAATAATAATATATATATATATATATGTGAAATATATATATATATATATATATATATAATATATATATATATATATATATATCTTCTTTGCTATCTTTATATATATATATATATATATATATATATTTGTACTTACTTATCAAAGGTGTAACGCACCACAAGCTTTTGTAGTGGCGAAGGGAAGGGGTAGAAAGGGTTAGGAAAGGCGCGAAGACACTTTGTTGGACAATGACAATAACATGGTGCGGTTCTCCCCAGAACCGTAGTTTGGAAGAATTAAGGGAGGTGTTGAGACCAGTCTGCAGCCCCAAGGTCTCGCAGTAGTGTTCGGAGGTTCGGCGCTGCAAACATACAATGTTGGTACGTGCGAAAACGGCCGCGGGGGGTGTTGGGTCTGTCTCAATATCATGTATGACCCTCTGGCACGGATGACTGCCTGACACCGTCCTGGCATGCTCTCGATGAGTGGGGGAATGTCCTGGACAGTGATTTGATCCCGCCGTCGCGTACGGTGCACCATCAAAGGTCCGGAAAAGGGTCAAATGAAATGGGGTTGCAGCTGGTCGGATCCGACGTTTCGCCTCCACAAATGTTCGGTTCAGGTTGAGATCCAGCTATGCTGGCCACTCCAACGCCGCAATTTGAACCGTCCTAAGATAGTCGTTCACATATTGGGCCTTGTGTGGTGTTGCGTTGCCATGCATTAGGATGAAAGTTACCGATATAGGGTGCATATGGCACGACATATGGTTCGAGGATGTCTGTGATATACCTTACGGCTGCAAGAGTGCCTCCATCGAAGGTGTGCAACTCCGTTGGCTCCGATAAAGAGATGTCTCCCCAGACAATAACCAACCAACCTGCAGCATTGCATTGCGTGAACCTCTCCGTGGGATGGAATTTGGTGTGCTCTAGCACGCCTGTCGAGGCGTACGAGAACTCTCGACTCGTCCGTAGAGAGCACCTTTGCCCAATCGGCGACCGTCCGATGGATGTGAGTAGTAAGGGGAGGGAAACTGACGGCCAGTCCGTTAATCCGCTAATTTTGCGCTTTTTTGTACTTTTTTTTACAAATTTTAGCCATTTTTTTACTAATTTGGCTACTTTTTTAACGTTTTGGCATGGAAAAGTAACGGAAGTAACGTTTTGGCACGGAAAAGTAACGGAAGTAACGTTTTGACACGGAAAAGTAACCGGAAGCCTGATTTGACGCTAAATCTGACAACCTAATCCCTTTTTTAGCATTTTTGGCACTTTTTAACATTTTTGGCACTTTTTAACGTTTTGTCCATAATCAATTCAGATACAACTCCGGAGGGATTTTGGGGATTATTTCCACCTGGCAGGCCCTGCACGTCGAAGGGAAAGACTTGAAAACCATTTTGGAAGGTTTTGGAAATTCCAGTCACGTCGGCAGCTGACTTGGAAATTTCATCATTTCATCAGATTTTGACGTTTGACCACGTCTCGACTAGAATTTCAAGGTCGGTGAGACCAGATTTAGATCTGGAAGACCGTTTTCAGAAGGTTTAACCCCCCAAAAGGGGGCGGAACCCCCAAAGAGAGACTTTTTGTTGTTCCTAGAAGGTTTAAAATGATCGATAGATCATTTTGATGAGCTGCTCGTTTATCGTGATCGGTACACAAAATCGATCTTTAAAATCGTCTTTCTACATTATTGATACTCTAGTTGGCATTTAACAATGAAAATGTAATCTGAAAGAAAATAATTACTATAATTAACATTCGATTAATCGTTACGCATTATTCTACCCACTTCCGCGAGCCCACCCTTTTCGCTATGAAGGAGCTATCGCCTTCAAACTTGGAATAAATGATTATTGTGTGTGATAAACTGATCACAGGCGAGTTTTGGTGACCAGCCAAGATTCTTTTTAAAAGTGTTACCCCCATGACGCAAGGTCAGGGTGAGTCCTGAAAACCATATTTAGGCTTAACGTATCGGAGTGAAATTTGGATGAGCTATATGATGGCGTAATCTCGTCGGAACCGAATTACGTTCTACGTCCCCCGTAAGGGGAAATGCTATAAGAGTAAGTAGTCATAGAGACTGGCTTGGAGACTTGGTAGGGAGGTGAGTCGGGGCGGGAGATGGAGTCCGGATTCGGGATCAGGTCCATGGACCCCCGGGTGCAGTTGAAAAAAGAAGAAGAAGAAATGCATGGAGTGCAAAGAAAGAAGAGGAAAGAAGAAGGAAGAAGAAAGGAAGAAGAAAGGAAGAAGGAGGAAGGAGGAGGAGAGAAGAATGAAGAATGAAGGAATGGGGTAGAATTCAGTGCCAGCCACCGGTGCTGGAGCCAGTGCGGTGCTGAGTTAGTAAACATTCGTATAAGAACAATATTGGTGTCTTTATACATGTTATTGGACCTGTAGATCTCAAAGCCAAGGTTTTAAAAACATCAAGGAAAAAATAACCAAAATAAATAAATAAATACATAAATTTACTTTCTATTTTGTTTATAACTTACAAATTTACGTTTTACATACTTACACTAAAGCAGTAAATCACTAAATCAAACACTATCCAACCCCCTCCTGACCATCATGATCTATTGATCTATTGATCTAATGAGTCCGTGATCTATTTGATCTATTGATTAAGTCTAGATTTTGCTTAAGAAATTTGTGTTTTTGCATACCCTAAAACAGTAAATCACTAAATCATGCCACCCAACCACCCTCCTGTTCAATCATGATCTATTGATCTATTGATCTATTGATCTATTGATTAAGGTCAAATTTTTACTAAATTGTCATGTTTACATACCTAAATCAGTAAATCAGTAAATCAAACCACCATCCACCCACCCTCATGACCATTCCATGATCTATTTGATCTATTGATCTATTGATCTATTGATCTATTGATTTAAGTCAAAATTTTTACTAAAATTGTCGTTTTACATACCCTCAATCAGTAAATCAGTAAATCAGCCACACCCAACCTACCCTCACCTTCCCAATCATGATCTATTGATCTATTGATCTATTGATCTATTGATCTGTTGATCTATTGATTTAAGTCAATTTTTTACTAAAAGTGGCCATGTTTTATGCCCTAAATCATTAAATCAGTAAAATCAAACCACCCATCTCCCACCCTCCTGTTCATCCTTGATCTATTGATCTATTGATCTATTGATTCAAGTCACATTTCGAGTATCATTTTGTATAAAACTAACATAAAAACAAATTCTTTTTATACACTGATCAGCAGATAATAACAGCCAGCAATTTTCATTAATAAAGATTACTTACTTTGTATCCACATCTACAGACTAAAGAAAATAATGTACAAAGACAAACCTAACACACCTTAAGCACGAATAAACTGTAAACATTAACAAAGTTCCACACTTAACAGCAGTGAAGTAACTAACATAGCACTAAGAAAATAACCTAATCCACTGCACTTCAACACATCTTACTGATATTTTTACATTAACATAGTAACATTTAACAAAAATTTACCGCAGTCTTGTTTAATTATCATACTGATCATTGAATATACTCTAACGTAACAAAGTTTTCACATTAATAAAGATTACTTAGTATCATCTGAACTAAGAAAATAATGTACAGCGACAAACCTGACACACCTTAAACATGAATAAGCAGTCAACATTAACAAAGTTCCTCACTTAACAACAGTTAGTAACTAATATTACATTCAGAGGCATGGCCTAGTGCTTTTTCAAACGCCATCTCTAGCTTGCCTTCATCTTTAATAAATGTACTGTGCACTTGCACCACACACACACACACACACACACACACACACACACACACACACACACACACACACACACATTAAACAAATTATTTACCGTTATAAACAGCGAGAAAGTAAAAAATGTTTTAGTAAAAACAAAAGTTTTAAAGGAATAAAAGTAAAAAAAAAAAAATTAAGCAAATAAAACAACAATAAAAATGAAACAAATAAAATGATTTTTATTTAAAAATTAAAATTTAAAGTAAAAAAAAAAAAAAAATTAAAAAATTAAAATAAAAAAATTAAAAAAAAGTATAAATTTAAAATAAAGTTAAGAAAATAAAAATTAAATAAAAAAATAAAAAAAAAAAAAAAAAAAAAAAAAAAAAAATAAACACAAAGCATAAATGCAAAATAAAACTTACCAAAAAAAAAATAAAGTTAGAAAATAAATTTAAATAAAAAATAAAAAAAAAAAAAAAAAAAAAAAAAAAAAAAAAAAAAAAAAAAAAAAAAAAAAAAAATAAAAAAATCAAAGTTAGAAAAATAAATTTAAAAATAAAATAAAAAGTGAAAATTAAAAATAATAAAAAAAAAACATAAAGTATAAATGTAAAAATGAAAACTTATAAAAAAAAATAGTGAAAACAAGATATAAGCATGTTTCAACTTAGGAAAAAAAAAAAATTAAACGTAGTTAACGTTTATAAAAAGATAGTTCAGTTAGAAAATAGAAATGTTAATCTTCAACATTTAGAAAATGATTTTATTTTTGCAACGCAATTGATGATGTGTACATGTTAGAACAGAATCAGTTATGTGAACAGTAGTGTAATGAACTAAGAATAAATGTTACACACACACACACATATGTGTGTGTGTGTGTGTGTGTATGTGTGTGTGTGTGTATAATGTGCGTGTCATTTATTCTTAGTTCATTACACTACTGTTCCCATAACTGATTCTGTTCTTAAAGGTTGAAGGCTAACATTTATATTTTCAAATCTCATTTCTTTTTATAAACGTTAACTAATATATTTTTTTTCCTAAGTTAAAACATGCATTCTGACTTTATGTTTTATAAGTTTTTATTTTACATTTATACTTTATTTTTTTAATTTGTTGTTTTAATTTTATTTTTATTTTTATTTTTAAATTTATTTTCTAAATATTTATTTATTTGTTATTTTTTATTTGTTATTTTTTTCATTTTATTTTTATTTTTATTTAAATTTATTTTTTTCAATTTTATTATTTTTATTATTTTATTTTATTTATACGTTGTGTTTAATTTTTTTTTTTAATTTTTTAGTTTTAATTTTTTTAACATTAATTTACATTTTTAATTTTTTCAATTTATTTTTAATTTTTAATTTTTTTTTTTAATTTTATTTCAGAAATTTTGTTTTTATTAAAAATTTTTATGGTTTATTTATTTTTGTTTATTTTTTTTAATTTTTTGTTTTAATTTTAACTTTTTAATTTTTTATTTTTATAACTTTCTTTTTATATAAGTTTATTTTACATTTATATACTTTGTGTTTATTTATTTTTATTTTTTTTTTTAAATTTTTTGTTTTTTTTTATTATTTTATTATTATTTCAGTTCTTTAAAACTTTTGTTTATTTGAATAACATCCCATGCTATGTTAATCAAAAAATTATGTGGTGTAAAATGTGTGTGTGCTGGTGTGTGTGTGTGGTAGTGTGATGTGTGATGTGTGTGTGTATGTGTGTGAGTGTCATTTATTCGCCAGGTTTCATTCTCTGTTCACATAACTGATTCTGTTCTAATGTACACATCGTCAATTGCATTGCATCAAGATAACCCGTTCTAAATCTTGAAGAATAACATTTACAATTTAAACTCTCATTTTCTGATTATAAACGGTATTCCTATAATTTTTTCCTAAGTTGAAACATGCTTATACTGTTTACTATTTTACTTAAGTTTTATTTTACATTTATGCTTGTGTTTAATTTTATTATTTTAATTTTAATTTTTATTTTTATTTTTATTTTTATTTTTAGCTTTATTTTTATTTTTTTATTTTATTTTATTATTTTATTATTTTCATTTTTATTAATTTATTTTCTAACTTTATTTTTTTTTTTGGTAAAGTTTTATTTTTACATTTATACTTTGTGTTTAATTTTTTCTTTTCATTTTTAATTTTGAATTTTTAATTTTTAATTTTCTAACTTTATTTTATATTTATAATTTTTTGTTTTTATTTAATTTTTAATTTTTATTTTTTTTTAATTTTTTGTTTTATTAAAATCTTGTTTATTTAAATATTACTGTTTTATTTGTTTCATTTTTAGTTTAAAAACTTTTGATACTTTGTTTTTACTAAAACATTTTATACTTTTCATGTTTATATAACGTAAAAATTTTACGTTTGTGTGTGTGTGTGTTGTTGTGTGTGTGTGTGTGTGTGTGTGTGTGTGTGGTAAGTGTGTGTGTGTGTGTGTGTGTGTGTGTGTGTGCGTGTGTGTATGTCATTCTTAGTTGATATGTTAGAGATATGCTTGAAAAAAAGTGTGACTAGGTTACGTTTTGGATGTAATGTTAGTTACTTACTGGTATGGGACTTTGTTAATGTTGACTGCTTATTCATGTTTAAAGGTGTGTCAGGTTTGTCGCTGCACTGCACATTATTTTCTTAGTTCAGATGATACTAAGTAATCTTTGTTAAATGTGAGAAACTTTGTTACGTTAGAGTATATTCAATGATCAGTATGACAATTACACATGGTTGCGGTAGAATTTTATTAAATGTTACTATGTTAATGTAAAATATCAGTGATATGTTAAAAAAAGTGTGATAGGTTACATCCTTGTATGCTATGTTAGTTGCTTTTACTGCTGTTAAGTGTGGAACTTTGTTAATGTTTTCAGTTTATCGTGTGCAAGGTGTGTTAGGTTTTGTCTTTGTACATTATTTTCTTAGTTCCAGATGATGCTAAGTAATCTTTATTAATGTGAAAACTTTGCTACACGTTAGCATATATTCGCTGATCAGTGTATAAAGAACTTGTTTTTATGTTATGTTTATCCAAAATGATACTCGAAATGTGACTTGAATCAATAGATCAATAGATCAATAGATCATGGACGATGTGGGCAGTGTGGTATGGCCGGTTTGATTTACTGATTTACTGATGAAAACATGACAATTTTAGTAAAAAATTTGACTTAAATCAATAGATCAATAGATCAATAGATCAATAGATCAATAGATCATGATTGGACAGGAGGGTAGGTTGGGTGGCTTGATTTACTGATTTACTGATTTAGGGTATGTAAAACATGGAAGCCAGTTTAGTAAAATTTGACAGAATCAATCGTCAATGATCAATAGATCAATGAATCAATGGTGTGATTGGACAGGAGATTGGGTGGATGGTGGTTGGAATTTTGCTGATTTACTGTGATTTAGGGTATGTAAAACATGACAATTTTAGTAAAAAATTTGACCTTAATCAATAGATCAATAGATCAATAGATCAATAGATCAATAGATCAATAGATCAATAGATCATGATTGGACAGGAGGGTAGGTTGGATAGTGGTTTGATTTAGTGATTTACTGCTTTAGGGTATGTAAAACGTTACAATTTTAGTAAAAAATTTGACCTTAATCAATAGATCAATAGATCAATAGATCAATAGATCAATAGTCATGATTGGACAGGAGGGAGGTTGGATAGTTTTTTGATTTAGTGATTTTACTGCTTTTAGAAGTTATCATAAAAACATGCAGAATTTGCTTGAGATTATAAACTAAAAACCTTGAAATTTTTATTTATTTATTTATTTTTTTTTCTTGATGTTTACAAACCTTTATTTTGATATGCACAGATTCAGCAGCACACCATAAAGGCCACCAACATTGTTCTTATACGAATGTTTTTGTTACAACAAGCACCGCACCAGCTCAACTTGCGGTGCCGGTGACACTGACTCCCCTACTCCACCTCATTCTTATTAACTCTTCCTTCCATAAACTTTACTCCTTCTTGCTTTCTTCTTTCCCTTTCTTTGTGTCTTCATTCTGTTTATTCATGCATTTCTTTCTCTTTTTCCAGCGCAGGACGGCCCCTCCAGAGTCCATGGACTCAGTCCCGAATCAGGCTTCCATCTCCGTCTCGACTCCGTCTCCGACTCCGTCTCTCTGCCAGTCTCAAGAACTCAGTCTCTTTGCGATCATTTTTAATTTACGGGGCAGCGTCCGCCCGAGGGGACACAGAGGGATTTATAATCGTCTCCGACGAGATTACGATCATCATACTCACACATCAAATTCACTCGGACAGAACAAAGCTAACATGGTTTTCAGGACGAATTTGACCTTGGCGCGCTAGGCAACACCCCCCTTAGGAGTGACCTACGATCGCAAAACTCGCCTGTGATCTGAAGTTTATCACGGCCAAATATGTTGGGTTTGAAGGCGATGGCTCTACATACTTCACTGCGCAGGGTGGGCTCGCGGAAGTGGGTAGAATACTACAACGATTAGTCGAATGTTAATTATAGTAATTATTTTCTTTCGATTACATTTTTTATTGTTAAATGCCAACCAGAGCACGTAGAAAGAGGATTTAAGGGTCGATTTACTTGGGGTAATGATAGTAGTCGATTGGAATCCATCAAAAATGATCTATCGACCATTTAAAACCTTCGGAGCAAAAAGCTACTGGGAGGCTCACTTCGAGAGGCTAGCTTACTCAAGAACTTGATCTTTGGGCCATAAGTGATCTCCTCAGCCGTAAAAACCTAGGACACGACGTATCAAACGTCGAAATCGATAAATGTTCATTTCAGTCATTTTGCGAGCGGCTGGAATTTCAGCTCAAAATGGTTTTCAATTATTTTCATAATAAGCAAGGAAGGGCTGCTAAGTGGAAAAGAAAATCTACCACCAAGATCTCAGGTTGGGATCTTGTTGATTATGAACAAAGCATTAAAAAAGTAGCTAAAATGTTAAAATTACCAAAAGCTGACGAAATTTGGCGGATTGGGGTTGTCAGATTTAATCCCGAAGATGGAAGCTCAGTTATTTTTCAAAATATTGATAAAGCGATTGCTTCGTTACCTTGCAAAGTATCGCAAAGCATTCTTTCGTTGCTTTTTCATTTAAAACGATTAAAAAAGTGGCCAAGATTAAATATAAAAAAAAGTATTCAAGGTGTAAAAAAGTAAAGCGCAGAGTGGCGGGTTAACGGACTGACCGTCAGTTTCACCTCCACCACTACGTGTTTCTTGGGCCAGTGCAGTCGCGTCCCTTCGATGTCTGCAAAAAAGTGGTGGGAGTGGACCCCATATAGCAGACCTCAGAGATTAGTAGTGTTATGACACGCGAGGGCGTCGACTCACTGTATTGTCTCACCCTGGTGTCGTGTGCGCGCTAAATCGCCCATCGATCGATTTTCACTGGTGTCACTGGCTGACCCTGTTTTGCCCTGCTCGCCGGCGATCATATCGTTCCGGGGTTTCCTGGGCACCGTTGGGACCCCCTCGATGCAATCGTTATGTTCTTACCGGGCCGTCGACCAAGGATTCCCAGTACGCGTCAGCCCTTTAGCGTGATGTTGACTATCTTGCACTGATATCTGAAGCAGATGGCACCACTGTCTTTCCCATGTTTGTCCAGTGTTCGGCGTGAATGATCGTAAAGCTCGATTATATCCACGAGCATAACCACTACCGCACTCAGGGTCCCAATTGCGTGGTTTATGTTCTCAGAAATTTATCGCGGTGACGTGACGGCTATACTGCAGCGAATTCTATGCGGGGTGGTTACATGAATTACACTGTTTCACTTTTGTCGTGTTTTGGTATTGGGTTTCATGGGTTTGATTAGCTGATCACTTGCGTTGACAATTAACACAGTAATTTTAATTTATTTTGACAGGTAGTATATATATATATATATATATATATATATATATATATATATATGCCCTTATACTCTTTCTCTTCATATATATATATACCATCTTATATATATATATATCTACCATATATATATCTCATATATATTCATAATTATTTTAAACAATTTCTAGGGTTATACATTTCAATATTTAAGGCTATAAAGAAATAATCAAAGGTTAGATTTAAAAAGCAATATAATGATATATATATTATATATATATATATAACACTATATACCTTATATATATATATATATATATATATATAACATATATATATATATATATATCTTATATATATGTATATATAATATATATATATCATCTTATATTTCTCATATATTATATATGTAATACTTATGATAACATATATATATATCATAATATATATATGTATATATATAATATATAATATATATATATGTATATCATATATATATATATATATTATCAACATATATATATGTATATATATATATATATGTATGATAAAATAATTTACAAAAAAGATGTAAATGAAATATAAGAACATTTTGTATAATATCTATCAAGCATATATATATAATATAATATATATATAATATATATTTCATATATATATTATCTTCATATATAATAACCATATATATATTTCTATCATATCTGTATCTCTTACTTAAATATACCACCATATATCTACATATCATATATAATAACATCCTTATGCTTATGCATATATATATGCTCACTATAATATATATAACATAATATATGCTCTTATATATATTATATATCATATATTATATATATATATATGTATATATATATATATATAATATAACTCTATATATATATATAATAACCTTGTAATATATCTATTTTCCATATATATATACTCTTATATATAATAATAACTTATAGCAGCATATATATATGTATAATATATATATATATATATATATATATATATATATATATATAACATATATATATATATAATATATCATATCTATATATATATATATATATATAATGAGACTGATACGTTTTAAATTATTTTACCGTATACACATGAGAATTAATTACTCCTGCAAACTTGCTCCATGTGTGAGACTTTCCTCATTCAATTACTCTTGCATTCGTCATTAACGTTTCACTTTACCAACAATGTCAGAATTGATCGCAATGGGAACAGATGACTGCTTTTATGGCGCGCTTCATACGTTGGGATACGATAATTTTTCAAAATATTGTCTTTCAAATGAGACAGTAAAATCTAATTAGATCGCTTGAGATCATCGGAATATTGATGAAATTTATCACAATATTTGAGGGAGAAATTGTCATAGGTTATAAAGTATCTTTTATCTCTGAATTGTGTTTAGATAAAAGTTGGTGTAAATGTTTCACAAATGACATCTTTACAACCTTTAATAGTAATTTATCTTATAGTTGTATTTTTATAATTAATAACAATTTATCTATATGTTATACTAAACAGTTAATTTTCTTTATAATTTTCCATAACATATACTTCTTCATATATATATATATATATATATATATATACTTGTTCTATATTATATATATATATATATATATATATATATATATATATATATATATTTTTTTTTATATATATATTTTTATATATATATATATATATATATATATATATATATATATATATATATATATATGAATCATCTTCATCACCTTCACCCACCTTCTTTCCCTCTATCCCCAGACTGGAAATTTATGGTTTAAAAATCTACATGCTTTGAAAACTTGAAAAGAAGTGAAAAATTGTGACGCAAGTCGAAGAAAGCCCACCCATACCGCCTCCTTTGCATAAGGGTGAAGGCTTGACCGCAGTCCAGAAGAATTACGCAAAGGGCTTCTGGTTCCACGACGGACCCTCATTATAGCATCTCGTCGATGGAATCAAGGTAAAGAAATCAATAAAGACAAGTGGGAGAGTTCAAACAAGAGAGATTGCTTGGACTTACAGTTTAATGATTAGGTGTAGATATATCTATTAAAATATTTAACAAATATACATATTGGGTAAATTCCCAACATACTCACCACTATACATTCGCTTAACCAACCGACTATCATCCAATCTTTTCCACATGACCAAACCATTTCAATGTACTTCCATTTATTCTCTCATTTACTCCTTTCTTCACAAACAACTCCTTAATGCGTTTATTCCTCATTTTATCATATCTTCTCACCATCTAACTGCTCCCCCTAAGATTGCCCATCTATCACATTACTTTACTTTGCTTTATATAACTATTCCAGACCATAGTTTCACTACCTATGTGCTGGTAACAACATACTCATTTAAGACCATATGTGACAGAGATTTACAGTAGTATAACCATATATATATATATATATATGTATATATATATATACTATTTTTATATATATATATATATATCTATATATATATATGTATTTTTCTTCTTTCTTTGCTCTGTATATACTATATACCCTTATATATATATATATATATATATAGAGAGAGAGAGAGAGAGAGAGAGGAGAGAGAGAGATTGAGTTTGAAAACCTCTTTATTCTTCTGACCTTATCTCATATCGCCTGTATAAAAAGCCATCGACTGGTAATCTCATTTCCCTTTTATCTGATTTTTATTCCTCTGCTCTTTGGGAATTCATTAATCTTTACCGTGATTCTCTTCATCGAACTTCTATCTCTCACGTCGTCATCACCTTTCCACTCTTAATCTGATAATTTCACTTTCATTAAACTTTTAATTTCTAAAGCATCCTACACAGAAGAAAATAAGGATTTATTTAGAGGAGGACTTTGAATGAAGAGACTTCTGATGCTTCTTGTATTTATAACAAAGGAAGAGAAGACTGTTGTTTTCATGTCTAAAATCGACATATTTGATTCATCATCTACTTGATGTAATAATAATCACAGCTGCATCCTTTTCTCGAACGTTCCTTTACCCATAACATACTTGGTCTTTGATATTTCTTTATTCTCGTTTTCTTTCTTAGAAAGATTGTGTTTTTTTGTTCACCAAACAAGTTTCTAATATGTTTAGTGCTATGATACCCCTTCTGAACTTCTTCAAAAGGCGTCGGTTCCATGTTCAGCTTAGGTTTATAATTCGACATTCTTAAGGGGTGTGCATACATATCTGGGTTTCATCTACATGTATAATTCGTCTTGAAAGGGTAGATAGTGTCTGAGGCTTTACTTTCCACTAATTCTACCACCCTGATGGACCCTCTTCGATCTCTCTACTCATAGGATTGTTTTACCACTCAATTATGCTATCGATATTACAACGGACACTGCAATCTTGTATGATATCTCGTATGACACGTTTATCCACTTTCGTTAAATCTTTCTCTGCCCAGTCCTCTAACCCCAGACCTAACAACTATGTTCATTATTACATGCATTCTACTAGTAAAATCTAGAAATTCCCCTATTTTCCCCACTTCCTTGACCAAACTCAAACCATCATTTTGCTGTGGCATCATTGCCTTGTAGATGCAGTTACTATATTATTAATACCTAATATGTTGTTTAATTGTTTTAGATTCTTATTACTAATTTCTACTTCAACAATTGTGGCATTGAATTCATGAATGGAGGCGACTCTTCTCGCGCTGTTTTTAATACCATAAACATGGACTACCGATTTTACTGCGACATTATCAACAGTAATTTTTCACGTATTGTGTTTAAATTAAATTTGGAAATCTGCCTAACTTATTTTAATGTTTTATATATATTTAATAGTTTTGCCTGAAAACAAGACATTTGCTTCTCGAAATTTATATATATATATATATATATATATATATATATATATATATATACATATATATAATAACAATATATATATATATATATATATATATATATATAACTCTTTCCATATACATACACTCATATGTAAACTTATGACATATTAGGGTTCAAAAGCTTAAAGATTTTTATATCATAACATCATCCACTTGGAATTTGTACCAGTTAATTTCATAAATTACCTCTCTTTCACTCCTCCAGGTGCAGACACTCTAGTTTGCAATTAGAAACTTGGAATTCATTATTTTTAATTATTTGGCGAGTGCATCGATATAGCTTTATGAGGCACCCTGATACAAAAATAGCCTCAAAGGGCAGGCTTTGCCGAACTGACCGAGTGAAAAGGCTTTATTAACCCTTTTGGAGTCAAAATAATTATCAGTTTGAAAGGCAGATTCCAAGGGTTGATTATAGTATATATATATATATATATATATATATATATATATATATATATATCACTTACTTAGTATATATATAACATATAGCATATATATATCTCCCATATATATACTTTCTCTCTTATACATCTTTCATCTTATATATACTTATATATATATAAAAGAAGAGGAAGAACCTTTTAACAACTCTTGGAGATATTTAAAATGCAACCGATATTGGAAACTTATGGATTTTTAATTTTTTTCTTAATAAACTCTCACTAATGCGTTTTATATAATTATGTAAGAGATTTTATTTCTTTAAACATTTTCTGTTATTATAAACAGGCAATATTTTGAAAAGTACATGATAAACTTGATTAACTTCAAGGACATGTTCAGTGTTTAGATAAAAAAATCGTCAAAATGGATGGATAATTTTTTTATTATTTTTATAGTTTATCCAACTTACATGAATTTGTAGGAGTGAGATGTAAATGGTTGTGGAATTTCAAAACTTTGATTTGAAACTTTTCATGAAGGTAAATTTGACATATGATTCTAATATGAATTAGTTTTATTGACTATCTATTAGCCTTTTAGCATTTAAAGATATAGTAGTAGTTAAATTTTAGGTCTATGCCTTTTTATCTCTTCAGTTCCTTATCTCAGAAATAAAAAAATATTCCTTTCAGTAGATTTATATTAAAATCAGTCGACATTAAATTGTAAAAAAAGAGCAAAATTGTTTAAATCGTCGACAAGAGGAGTGAAAATTTCGCAAAAGAAAATTCTCATATAATTTTTACTTCCCAGTCCTATTTTATGAAATTTTGAGTAGATTGTACTAGGACAGGAGTTAGCTGAAATAATCTTCATTATTTGGGAACATTTTCAAATGTTCTATTGGTAGCATTTCAAAAGATCATGAAGTGCTAGAGTGGTTTCAGATTCAGGAACAGAGATAAAATGATTTGAAGTGCTTACCGAAATGTCACCAGTAAAATTGTGACATTAGTTCTATATACAGAGGGACGGCTTCATTCCTTTAGGAATATTTCGTGATTATACGGTTTCTTATTCAGAATTTATAATTATTAAATCATGATTAAAAAAGAAAGTTCATATAATAAATAATCTTATTCTAATAAACTAATTGATGATAATAAAAACAAATTGCTGACAATAATTGTAATAATAAATAATAATAATATCAAGATAATAATAATAATAATAATAATAATAATAATAATAATAATAATAATATAATAATAATAATAATAATAATAATAATAATAATAATAATAATAATAAATAATAAATAATAGACTAATAAATAATAATAATGACCAATAATAATAATAATAATAATAATAATAATATGTAGATAATAATAATAACAATAACTTATGGTAAAAATGTCAATAATAATAAAAATAATGTGTAATAATATCAATAATAACTCAATTAAGCCAATGGAGACCATGCTAATAAATTTAAGTAATGGAGCCACTTGCTGCTGCCACTACCACTGCTTGCTGCTATCTTTCTCTTTCACTGCCAGCGCTGCTGCTGCTGCTCACTGCTGCTCACCTTTACTGCTGCTTGCTGCTCATACTTTGCTAACTCATATGCTGAAAGTACTCGCGCTGCTAGTGACCAATCAATAGTACTATTAATAATAAATTAATAATATTAATTATTAATAATAATAATAATATATCAATAATAATAATAATAATAATAATAATATTAATAATAATATTATTAATAATAATAATATAATGATACAGCCTCTCTCTAACACAATTTATTATGTAAAAAATAAAAAATAATAATAATAATAATAATAATAATAACAATAACCGTAATAATAATAATAATAATATGTGTAATGACAATAATAATAATCAGTGAGAGGGCACTCCAGCGTCTGCAGTCGTTATCAGCCATCAGAGTAAGTTGTAGTTTACGGGAGAGCTGTGTTGCTGGGTGTCTGTGTAATCCTTTACTCAGAATTATCCTTAATTCTTAAATGAAATATGAGCTAAACTAGAGATTTTAAGGTAACCTCGTTAATATTTTGATGGAAGAAGTTTTTCTGATATTTTGAAACAATAGTATTAGAGCTCCTGGGCATTTTTAAGGGTGAATTGTTTACAATCATTGTATATGTGAGAATCAGCCTCAGATTCTTTGGAATTGATTTTGCTGTCTAGGTAGAATTTGAGCTGGAGATTATTTGTTTATCAGTTTAGTTCCTGTACAATTCATTATTCAAAGATCATTTTAGTTCCATTTCTTGTGGGTTAAAGAATCATGACTATTCCCATAAGGTGTGTGATTATCTGTGTGATTTCTTTCAGCATAATTCCTTCAACCAAGTTTATTATTCAATTCAGTGATTTCAGAGACCCTAATGTTACAATTATTTATAATGATTAGGGGATTTATATATTCACTTGCACCCTCACTGAAGGCAAGTAAGTGGGTGAGGATAAATAATACTATCGTAAAGGTTTTTAATATATTTGGACGGAAATTCCTTATCTCAAGGAATTACATGATTTAACATGGGATTAGATTTCCTAATTAGACTCTTGCCAGCAGCTCTTTGACTTCCATCAGCAAAGGATAACACCTAATAAATAACAACATGTGAACAATTTACCGATTTATAATTATATATTTTTATATATTTAATTAAAACAGGGTTCTTTTGATTTATTTATTTTATTTATTGTGATTTAAAGAAGTCTATTAGCTCTACCCAGATTATATGTTTTTAATTTCATTAGTACTTTAATTCGAGTATTATTTTTATATTCCCACAGTCGTATTGTATCATAGCATGTCAATAATAATAATGACCAATATTGTAATGTGATAAATGAAATAATAATGACCAGTAATGGTTTGTTAATTGATGATTATTATTGATGTCATCCATTAAATGTGTCCAGCCATGTATTATTAATGTTGAGTGATATTCATTCATATAACAATGTTGATTCCATTATTAATTAAACAAATCATTAACTAAATACTTTAATGCTTACAGTGATAAATATTAAATAATCAAATAAATGACTAAATGTTCTTACTGAAAATGGTCGTCTGGTAGTAGTAGTGAGGTAGTGTGAAGTCAATTGGCATTGTTGTTTGTTATATTGATTAAATAATCAATATTAATTGTGTTATTAATTATTAATGATGTGTCAATCAACCATGTGTGTCTCATATTATTCATCAAATAAATGATAAATAATGTTATTATATTATATTCGTATTATTGTGTATTATTATTAATTAATGTTATTATTATTTATTATTAATTATTATTATTATTAATTGTTGTTATTATTATTAATAATAATAATGTTATTAATTATTATTATTAATTAATTATTATTAATGTTATAATTGTTGGTATTATTAGTATTGATATAATTATTGTTATTAATTATTATCTAAATTAAAGTCTTGGATTTAGTGATTCTTGGAATATTTTGAGAAATGATCTCATATTTTTCAAGAAATATATATTTTATCAAACAAAGTTATTTACAGAATATAAGTTGTTGGTTTTCCTTTCAGTTTACTTTTCTTCACTCACTTCATATATGTATCATATCTTATATATATTATATATATGTATATATAATATATATATAACCATCATTATATGTAACATTATATACTATATATCATATATAATAACTTATATATATCATATATCTATATATACATATATATATATATATATATATATAACTAAGTATAGTTAAATTAAAAAAAAAGCGATTTAAATATAATTTTTTTATTTATCTTCAATAGTGTTTGTAGATGAAAATCATTGAGTGAACCAAGCTGAAAGAATTCTTGATTTTGTGTAAGAATGTAATTTCAAGACTGACTTTCAAAACATCTTTACTTTCAAGGGACTATATATATATATATTCATAGCATATATATATATACCCATAATATATATATATATATATACATATATAATAATATTTACTATATATATATATACTTCTTATATATATATATATATATAATATATATAAATTATTTTATATATATATAATATATATATATATACTATATATATATATTTATATATATAATGCTATTACGACCAGAGATACCTATACACATATCTCCATATTGCGTTCTCTATATATTATATATATATATATATATATATATATATATATATATATATACCTGCCTTATATATGTACCTCCTGTATCTTATATTGATGGAGAGGGTATACTATCTGAGGAAATACCGATACGAGGCTAGGCAATTGAAGGAAGCTTCAATTTTATTCAAAGGAAGAGTCTACCGGAAGTGATGAGTAGAAGGAAATGGTGAAGATATGGTTGAGGTATAAAGTGATTAATAACGTAGCCCATTAATAGTGGTGGGTAATTGTTGATTGATGGTAGTGATAAATTTTAGGTATTCAACCCAACAATCCCCTCATGAAGGACCAGGGATATGCGTGATCTCGTTGGCTTGACATTTGTAATATATATACCCATATATATATACTTATGCCATCCACTCATATAACCTGCCTGCATATATATATATATATATATTATATATATATATATATATATATATATATATATAAGTGTGTGTGTGTATATTGTGTGATTGTTGGGTGTTTGATAATAATCCACCGACGTTTGCCTATGAACTTTTATTCCAGCAAAATAAAGTTCTCAGATACTATGACTATTTTGTTAACAAACACAGCCTTTTAATAATAAAATGTTGTTACGAAATGATGGGATACTTTAGTATGTGAAGTTATATGAACATTTTTTTTTATTTCTTACTTAAATACACAAATGGTTTAGAATCAAAAGATTAGAGAAAGGAGCCAATGAGTTTGCAGTTATCGCATATGTTGCATGTTAATGAAATATTTGTAGTTTACATGTTATAAATTATATCACACAAATAAATCTTTCTGAATAAGTTACAAAATTTGGATGTATTGGTTTAAAAAAAAAAAAACTACATTTTCAAGGATAAAAATTATTGCAAACTTTGTAGAAGGAACAGAACCTGACCACCAAACTCTCCCCCACTCTATTATTAAGTGCATATGTATATATATATATATATATATATATATATATATATATATATATATATATATATATATATATATATATATCCATATACTTATATATTGCATAATATATATATATATATATATATATATATATATATATATATATATATATATAAATAGGTCAGGCGGATTGGCATTGATGAGGTGGTTGATGAGCAAATTTTAAGGTAAAATCTCTTTGAAGATTGTGTTTGTTTAGTGTGGTGTCTGGTGAGGGAGAAATGGTGTTCAAACTTTTGCTGTAAAACAGGATCAGGGATAAAGGATTTCCTAATATGTTTATTGTGTGGTTTTGGAGACCACTATGGCAGAAGTGTGAAGGGTTTAGTGCCTTGACATTGATATAAATATGCTGCCCTTGCTATCGCCACTTACTTACCTTATACTCCATATATATATATGCTGCCTATATATATGCCCCTTATCCTTACCTTTATCACCTCCCCTTCCACCTCCTTGAAGGGTTTATACTACATATATATTTTCCTAGCATGTTTAGGCGGTATCTTAAATGAAGAATTTTTGTCTTTTCGTGCAGCTATTAAAACAGGGTGTTTTTTTTTTTGCAGACGATTATAGTTCGGAGGGTTGTTATTTTTTAAATTTGTGAACCTTTTCAAGTTATTGCTCCTCCGTTGTGTCATTTTTCGAGTTATTGAAGTTGAATTCTAATAATTTATTGCCTCATACAATTAGATATATAATGACCGTGTGTCCTAGAAATACAACTTATATTGAATGTTTTCATAGTTTGTCTGGGCCTGTAACATAGAAGTTTTTGAGTTAACTGTGACCCAATACCATGCTGGAGATGTGTATTTTTTAGTGTATCTTATAAACAGTTTGAATGCAAATGTGAGAGTGGCTGTCTCATTGCCGAGTTCGTTTTGGGAGAGTGTAGATATTATATTTAAAAGCAGTGCTTGTTGAGAGGTGAATGCGAGATGATAAGGTGAAGTGGGTGTTGAATGTGAGACCAAATATCTGTGGATGTATCGAGTGAAATTTTGGTGCTTCTTAGTTTTATTTTGGGGTTGAAGTTGGATTAATGTGTGCCGGTGGTTATAAGAATGATCGATGATATTTCTGGGGAATCTCACATTTTGTTGAAATTTTGCCAGTTTACTAGTTGTTGAATGAATTTTGAGCGTGTGTGATGAATGTGCACATGAATTGGTGTTGTATGAAGATTGATATATCATCGATATGTTATAATTTTTGGATTTGGAGTTTAGGAGAATTTGAAAATCAACTGTGAATAAGTTGATAATGAGAATGGATAAGATGACTCCTTTGAGGATTTTGCTGAATATTTAGGTTGCGCGATCAATTTGAAAGTAGAGTACACCTTTGCAGTTGTTGGGGATAGAGAGTTTGCCCTCTCTCAAAGCAACTTAAAAGTGTATTCAACTTTTGGGACAGTGTCGAGAAGACTTGGTTTATATCAGTAGCTATGAATATGTTTAGGGTTAGCCGAGCACCAAAATATTCTGAACCGAACCGCAGTGCACTGCACCAGGAGGTCCTGCACCAGGACCGCACCGGCACTCATTTTTCTGCACCCAACCGCACCTGATCTCTATAGTTCTAAAACACACTGCACCGAGACACTGATTTATATACACAACACCGCCAAAATTGGCCCACTGCGCACCGCACCGAACATTATTTGTGTGTCGGCCAGCCCTAGCGTGGTTTATGAGAGATTTGTTTATTGATGGCTTTTATGACCTTTTGGTTGGTAGATTTTGGTTAGGGTGGTGATGGTTCATTGGAATATTTTTAAGTTGCGTTGAAAGTCTGGTAAGTGAATGTGTGGTTGTATTTTTGGCTTTGTGAGTTTTTCTAAAAGTTTACCCAGTGTAAAAAGAGGATAGATTGGGTGATAAGATTTCTTGCTGAAGTCTTTTCTTTGTTTCAATTTGGGTTATTATTGTTATTATTATTGCTTTCTTCCGTACTAGGGAGTTGAATCCCAATGAATTTTTGCATCTTTCAGTTGGATATTTATTGACAGTGCGTCCTAGAAATTTAACTTAAGTTGGATGTTTCCTGGGAATTTGATGGATATTTAAAGAGTTTCTTTGTTGGTGAAATGGAGAGGCGTGTTGTGTTATGGCGGGTTTGTCTTCAATGTCATGATTTTCCTGTTGTTGGGATGTGTTGGTTTGTTTACTGATGTTTGAATAGTGTTTTTACGAGAATATTACAGTGTTGTTTTGGGGTGTAAGAGTGTTCTTATGGTCTACATTCAAGGTTGAAAGGTTGATTTGAGATTATGTAATTTTTTGATAAACTGCCAGGTTCTTTTGTCATTTAGATTAGTTAAATTTTTCTCCAGATGTCCTCCGAATTTGTTGATTCGTGTTAGGTTTGCTGGTAATTTGAGTGTTTAGGTTGTTTATGTGTGTTTTTAGTTATGTTGTATGATTTCTCTGTTGTCCTAAGTTGTTCTCTGTTTAATTAATAAGCAAATATCCTGAATAAGGAAGGATTTGTAGTTTTTCAGGTATCCTTTAGGCATGTGCTGAATAGATGCCTTTTGCATTGTTGTGATCAGGGATTTGTTATTTTGTTTTGTATTAGATTGTTTTCTCAAAGTAATGTGTAAAATTTATTAGATTCGTTATTTATATTTATTTTTTATACTGATGGTGTTAATCTTCAATATATCCATTTAACAATTAATTTCATAATAATCAATAATAATATATAATATATTATAAATGAATAATGAATAATTATATATATATATTATATATAAATTCGTAAATAATAAAAGTCATAATACTGCATCAATATTATAGGTATATATATATATATTAATGTAGGTATTATTATTTTATAACTTATAACATTATATTGTACAAAATCGCCGCCCTACTAATATTATCATCTTCTACTGTTCACGTCGGAGCTCGTATTACAGTATTTATATTCTTATATATATATATATTATAAGTAACCATCCAATATTTTATTCTATTTTATGTACATATATATACTAAACATCCATTTCTTATTTTTATTGTTCATGAAATTATTGTTGTTGTTGATAAGTGTCAAATTATTTCAATTTAGTTTTTGCTTTAGCTCTCTGAATTTATTTTTATTATATCTTATTTTAAATTGTTGTATGAGCCTATAAATAGTATCGATGAACAAGATGTTCCAAAGCTCGGATATGATACCATTAATCTATCGTAAATGTTTACGGTCCAGCTTTTTAACCACTGAGAATATGAGATGCCTTATTGTTTCTTCATGCTTCTTGTTATTTTGTATATAGTATCTAGAAACATTATATATAATGCTGAGGCAACGGTCAATTTTGTTACTCTCTCGTCCGATCCTTTTTCTCTCGCGATTAATTTTGCTAATTTATTTTTTAAATATACGTATATAAAGTAACTACTATATTGATCGAAACTTACCGTTCTAATAATTATATTAAATATATGGATATAATATTGATATTTATTTTTTATATATATTTTATTATAATATTAATATAATATGCCGAATATATACCGTCACATCACATTTATTTCACAATTCCAGCATCTATAGGTAGCTCAGGTTTATAATTATAAAAAACTATTATAATAAAATAATTAAAGGATAGGTGAAAATTATTATATTTGCGGATTTTAGATAAAAGTGCCAAGTTGAGATATCCCATCTAAATATAGACTGATTTATTTTATATATATATTATATACTCTTATATGACAATCCTCCAACGTGAAGAGAAAAAATATAGCAGGAACCGGAACACATTATATCACATATCAGACTGTAATCCGGCTGCTCACCAATCACTTTCTTCTATACCAACCACTCATATATATATACCCCCCATTTAATTTATTAATATATATACTATTATCTATAATATAATATAATATATTATTTATCTATAATATATAGTATATATATATAATATTATATATATATTTATATATATATATTATATACTATCAAACTTCATATTTTATTTTTATAGATTAATATCGTATGATAATAATAATTACTTAATTAAATATATAGTAAGGTAATATGTGTATATAATTATATATATATCTCATATAATATATATTATAAGTATTAATTATTATTAATTTAATATATATATATAACTATATTATATACTTATATAAATATCTTATAATTATAATAATATATGCATATATATATCTATATATATTATATATTATATTTACTAATATATATCTATAAATTTAATATATCATTAATTATCTTTTATCATTCATATATTATATATAATATTATTATAATATATCTTTATATATATAGTATTCTATATTCTTAATATTTTTAATCTATTTCTCTTTATAACATATTAATATATTACATTTATATTATATATAATTTATGATATAATTATATAGTTTAATAATTATACAAATATATCTATAATATTATACAATTTATACTACTTATATATATATATTTATATAATATTTAATACTACTATAGGTATTATATACACTGTTGGTTTGGATTGTATGATCCATCATTTCATTGAAAATATGTGTGTGGTTCCGCAATGGCCTTGTGTTTATTATTATCATATATATATATATATATATATATAATAATTATTATTATTATTATATCTATATATATTATTAATAATATTATCTATATATTATATAATAATTATATTGTTATTATATATATTATATGTGGGCGAATTACTCTGCACGAAAGAAGTTGAAATATTTTTCAATGAATTATTGTGTATATACATGTGTCAAGACATTTAGGCTATGTTTATTATTATACAATTAAGATAGTATAATAGAAAACCTGTTTTTTAATTTATTACTGAAAACATCAAGAATTACAATTGCGCATATTTATTATAAATACAAATATTAGGTTTAATGTTTGCATCAAATGTGTTTAATTGACTTTAAACAGTAAAGCAATAGCGCAATGGCCGGAATGGGAAAGAGGGTGGGATTGAGGATGATTTGCAGGCATATTTAGATTACTTGTACTTTATAAATTATAAGGTCAATATATTAAAATATTGATATTATTTAATAAAAATAATCAAACGATTAATAAAAATCAATAAAAAATACTTAATAATAATTTTATGGTATTATATTTATATTTTTTAGAAACCTTATAAAATTTTAATAAATTCTGACTAAATGAATTGTATTTTCATTTTACTTCATTTTAAGTTTATCATTGTCCTAGCCTCAATATTGTTCAAACACACATTATAGCACATATTAGTATGCATCCTAGCTACTGATGGGATGGGTGTTATACACATTAGCTTTCCTTTATTCTGGCTTTATCTACAGTCAGGGCAAGTAAAAATAAGACTTTTTAATAAGAATTAAGCAAAAATGAAAAATAAATTTTCTTTATTTTAATTGAGAATGTAAAATATAAAGGGGTGGAACAAGAACATCTTTTGGAATAACTACATAATTATTCGCTCACCTCCACCCCCGGGTAAAAGGAATATTAATTGACTAAGCGGTCCAGTTAACATTAATAATGTTGTTATTACGGGGCTAAATATACTATGTTAAGTCCCTTATATTAGGGTTGTGCTAATAAGATGAGAAAGATCGTTAAGGTAATTTCTTCTATGACTTAGATGGACCATATTATTAATAAGCTCACTTTAGCACTTTAGTTTTAAGTATATATTTGTGTTTACGATAATTACTCATTATGTGGTATAGTGATTATCTAAAAAATTAATAGCTGATATTATTTCTCATATTATATCATATTTCATTTTATCTGGGTAATCATACTACCATTCATTGTTGTGATCGTCCCCGTTCCTCGTGTGGCGAGCTCAACTTCAATTTCTGTTTCCTTCATGGAATATTTCTTTCATTATCCATTACAGGGATGGGATTTGACCTGTCACTGTTATGCATAATCTATCTGAGTTACTTTCTATTTGCTTTCTTTTTTTCTTTATTATGGTTCCTCTCCTGGGGAAGTGCTATACAGTTGCTATAACCTTATGGTAACTCATTGAAACCTTATTAAATCTTTAATTCTTAAGAGTATCTTATATTCGAGCTTACGTAATTACAATTATATAGGTAAACACGATAACTTCTTTCATCGGCACTATTATGTGATTGTATCGTCAGATAATTTATTCAACTCCCATGGTATCCGTAATCTGATAATAGTTCTTAACTCCGTTGATCGCAGGGCACCTTCCTGCAGTCTATGAGACCCATCTCACATGATACATAAAGCTCGTAAAGTTGCTCGATCTTACTTAATTCCTTCTTCATCTACTTTCTCCTTTAGCTTTCAATTCATCTTTTACTCTCTTAATAAATGCTCACTTTTCTTCTTTTTATTTCTCTCTTTTTTCATATCCATGAACTCCCCATACTCATTCACATCTGGGGTTTTCTCAAACCATTAAGCAGGTATTCTTGTAAACCCTTAACATACTGACGTTATTATAAGGTTCATAAACCAATAGGGAAAGAATACCTTTTATAACTTCGGATATATATTAATTACAGATTTTCCTAGTTCAGGTTTCCATGTACGTTTCTGTTGCACTACGGCTTTCTTTTGCTCGATCCCGTATATTAATGAGTCCTCGTATTTAAGACTCCTGAAAATCTTAAATTACTCTGATCTCTTAAATCTTAAAGCAACCAAAAGCCTGTCTGGACTATTTTCATTTCTCCCAACCGTCGTAGATCCGTATTCCATATTTCAATCTAAGTTTCAATATGGATCTAATACAGCTATCCCTTAATTGACTGGGCATTTAGCCGCACTTAAAACTTCTACGCTTCGGTACGAGTAAACACTACCTATTCTCTAGCTTTAATAATGCCGTCTTCCTTCCAAGTTTCGGGAATAGCTGCCTCCGAAACGTCTAATATTTATCCTTCACAGTTATAAGAAAGAGGATATATATAGTATTAATATTATATATATATATATTATCATATATATATATTGTTGTCTTTATGAATTTTCAAATTCTACCTTTTCATCTGTTAATTAGGTCATTGACTACGGTATTGTTGGTCAATTATATATATTTATGTGTATGGGTTCTCGTTTTATAATTTTTAGGTCACTGTATGTTTTGATTATTGGAATTTGGTTGGGTACTAATATTACGCTATAATATTTCCATGCTTTCTTCACTTACCAATTTATTCACCGCGAGCGCGTTGGTGGTCTATTATGCCATTGGCCTATGACTCAAGCAGTGTTCTCAAAGTTGGCTAGCAATGCCCTGAAAGTTAATCAGGAGGTGCGTGAATGTTATCAACGCCTCAGAAGTCTAATCACTAAAACTTGTCAAATTACTCGTCCTCACATGATGAAGTCGCAACATACGACGTACAGTGTCTTCTTGTAAGTATATTTGCGTATGATAGGTAAGATTAAATCATCATCAGTACATCAGGCAATTCATCCTACTCGGAAATAGATGTAAAGAATTTCCACTGCAACATTAAGATAGTCGTCACGGTAAATACTGAAGGAAGACCGACAGTCAGAACCTAGCCTTGAGTCAGTTCGCATACATCAAAATATCAACAAAACCTCATGTCGCAGTATAACATCGTCTCAACTACCTTAAAGTTTTCTACGCAGGCGTCGACACGCAACGGTATTGGAGGTTATCCGCGAGTGTAATTACTAGACGCCATCCTCTCTGTAGCACCTCCTTAAGATCCCTATCGCTCAGCGGCTTACCTAAATAGAAATCATAAGAGATAAAGTCCTCACAATCGCGGCCCTTACGCTAAAGAGGTAGAGTGTCAATCATGTGCATCAAGGGAGTTAGGCTATAAGGAACAGTTTATTAGCCTTTTAGGACCTTAAGTTTGACTTACGACCTCTACAGTACCAAAGCACCGTGATGATGAAACCTACGAAGCCACCCCCAGAATATGAAGCAGCCTACTACATACCCCCACATTCACCAGGGCGGACATGACGCCCTTTCATTTAAGAATATAGATCTGGGAGTAACTGATGAGTATATAGGTACAAAAAGTCTTCGTCAGTCCTAAACAGAACTTCTCCAGTTTCTCATTTGAGGTCCAGCCTTAGCAATCCGTCTTTGACTGTGAGGTTTTCCAAGTACATGTTTTTTCGCTATTTTTAACTTTAAGGTCAAGGATTAGTTTATATTTGTTTACGTTACCAGGAGCTGATTCCGATCGAGCTACCTGATTCGAAAGGATAAGGTCAAATGTTGGAAGGTTGTCTTAAGAGGGAAGATTTGTTAAGAGTTCTAAAGTTTAGGTTTTTAACAGAATTTATGAATTATTCACAAGGTTATCATATAAGACGATACCCCACCTTCCGGTAAGATTCTTATTATTTATCCTAGAATCAGCGAAGACAAATAAAGAATCTGCGATAAGTCACTATAAGACGAGATGGACAATTCTCTATGAAAGTAATAAAAGTAATCGAGTTAGATGAAATTATCGATGTTGTTAACGATAAACTGAAGGACGTATTCAGTAGTACATTCAGCTATAATAAGATTAGTTAGAATAAAGACGATCTTAGTTACTTAAGTGGCAAGCTAGTAGAGATAACATTTCAATCTGATTAAAAGTATAGTGAATAAAACTGTCAGAGTAGTATAAGACAGGCGAACCACCTTAGAGGATACAACCTCCGTCCCACCTCACTTTGACTAGAATCCCAAGGCCCTAAGCTAAGCAAGCATCGCCCTCCTTCTCACCACGGAACGGCCAGTTTTCCGCATACTTACATTTTTACGCACTCAGAGCCGATTCTGTACCAACGAACCAAAATAATTCCCACCCAACCACTATCCAATCGCCTAACCACACACAACATAGTAGCCATGGTACGGAAACACACAAAGGTAGCGCGAGTACTTTGCTGTAGAGCAGCTGACTTGCCGCGTGCCACGTCTGAACAACTTAACCCACCGCGTACCACTCGCTTTTGGACATTACTGTATCACTAAACTAAGCGCCTATACACGACGATAGATACAAGTTTTCTTACCCGTAGTTCCTAAGGCGACATAAAAAACCATAAAATCGGTATAAAGATATCTGGTATAAGTATATATTTCGTCACCAGTATCGACACCTCGTCAGCGCCTCGAATAATAAGACCGAAACTGGCCGATCGGATTAAGTTCAAGTGGAATGATATCCATTTAACCAGATGAATCTATAATAGTTAAAAAATGAGACGTTGAGGAAGAGTTTATTGCAAACCACAGACTTCCATATAGAATAGAATACAAGTATTAAGAGCTTAATATAGGGACGATAGTTGGAAGGAAGTCAGAGCGGCTTCCTTTTTTTTCGGTAATATTGAGTTAGACATGTGCTTAATTAATATGTATCAGAAACCTTACATAGAGGAAAAGTGTTAGTATTTAGACAGAGCCATATAGAGAATATTATATAGTTATGTAAACTTGAACGTGGGACGTCGGGATTATCGCCACTTCGTATTGAAGCTACACTCTCACTACAAATAACTCGGGAGGATAATGCCCATCTATCCGTTAGGTCACTATCCTCGCCTTCCTTATTACATCCGTTATCGTTCAGATTTTTCGGAGCCCCCAATGCACCACCTCAAGATCAATTGTTAATCAACAAAGCAAAGGCATTAGGACACCTGAGAGTAAAGAGAATTGAGGAGGATTGAGGCATCC